>ML785644.1:160596-188416 GCA_009831015.1 Picea engelmannii | reverse complement strand
GCTTTAAAAGAGAACTTTTAGTTTGGGTTTATTTGTTTTAAGAAAGTTCATTATTGCTTTTAGTGAAATTTTTGAAACAAAAAAGATTTAATTTCTTGCTTTATATTAGATTGGGGGCATCCTTGCATTTGAAGTAGCAAAATTGCATGATTCTTGGAATTTTTTGATCTTAAATTATGAAAAATTTTCCCCCTCATGGCCGGGTGGGGCCATGAATCGTGCATTGGTGTTCAGTAACTTTTCCTCATTTCTTGAGAATCTTGATATTGATGATTTTAATAGACTTTGGGACATGTGCATATGAGAATGATAAATGTTTTCTCCTTCTCGTAGCATAGTTTTCATCGAAATGAAAATATTGCATCTTCATCTCTTTGCATAAATTTCGAGTCGGTCAAAACACCATATTGTTCACGCCATTTTCCTTTTGAGTAACAACAACCTTAAAAATAAAGCACTTATAAAAACTGATTAGACATTTTTTATATTTTCTGGTAGCAAACCTACATTAGATTAGTTGTAGGGCTTTGGAATAGGTGTGAAAAATAAATTTCCAAAGTTGCAAACAAACATAGAATCTTGAGTTAGGGAGCGATTAAATCCACTTATTACATTTTGTCCTGGAAAGCCCTTCTAACACAAGGGTCAATCATGAGGTCGCATTGAGACTGGTAGAGTTACTCACCCTGCTTTGTTGGTCTTGGTGTAGAGGTTACGCATATTATGGGGGTCGCTTGAGAGGTATACCCACAATGATGAGTGGAAGCCTTTCAAGTTGATTTCGGGCTAGATACCCTGCCCTTGCACGTGGATCAGACTGTTGACTATTTCCCCAGGCATCATTGTAGTAATTGGTAACCTTAGTGGCCTATCTCTCTAGTTTCTTTACACAAGGTGACTATGGAGGAGAAAGTCTTCACGGTACTTGGAATCGACATTGGCCAAACTCACTCGGGCTCCTTAGAGGGTATACCCACGATTATGTGTGGGAGCTTGCACCAGGGTGTAAGTCCGTTAAGCAGGTCATCAATGTAACTTTTCCACCCGCTCTATCTCAGCCCCTTCTTACGTTGTTCCTGCGATGTTGGATTTCATCACCAACTAGTGTGTTCATTGTGAGAAGGTTTTGTTTGTTTGCTTGCTTCCTAGATTTTTAGAGTGTGTTGTTTGTTTTCCCTAGCAGACTCTAGGTTGGATTTATTTAATGGTGTTAGTTCCTGGAATGACCAATGAAGGAACCCCTACTCCAGGGGAACCTTTTGTTTTTCCCTCTTATGGAAACATTGGTCCTCCTCACCTCGCTACTTTGAGCCTTCCAGGTCTCACAATTGGATTACCGGTATGGTTGTTTTCCACTTAGGTAATCCCGAATGTAGTAAGTGCTTCGGTCGTAAGCACTTCCCCCCAAGAGCATCAACCTCATGTTGATCCTTCACTGTCTTCACCAATAAGGTCTTGTTCTCCTTCTTCGCTTGCAAGTTCACCTTTTGTTTCATCTTCTTCATCGAGTGAAAGTTCTGAAGCTAGTAACCCGGTGAATAAGAAGAAGAAAGGAAATAATAAGAAGACGAAAATTAAGCAAGGATCCAAACTTCCAACCACTGTCAAACATGTTGGAAAACAACCAGTTACTATTATTCATGCTAGAAGTGTTGATGATGTTAAGATCACCCAAACAACCCGTAAGCCCAAGTACCCTTGCAGGCTTCGTAAGGGTAGCCATATTCTTAAGGAATGACCTGGTCTATCCAAGGTTATAGAAGCATGGTCTACACATCCTCACCAACCCATGTAGTTAGTCTCTGAACAACATGCTGACAACCCCCCGTCAACCATTCATGATACGGTTGGGAAGAAGAAAAGTAGAGTCAAGTTCCTATGCATGTTATGCAAATCGAGTCATCTCACTCACCTTTGCCCTCATATGGACAAAGCCTCGAAATTACTAGAAGACATGACTGTTTCACACCCTCAACTCCCAGCCGCTTATCTCAAGCTTTCTCTCAAACCACCTGTAGTTGATGGAATGATCACTTCGGCCCATTCACCGGTCAATCCGGTTGATCATGTCATCAATATGATCACGTCCTTAGTTGAACCAGTTGACAAAGTGGTTGATTTGATACCATCCTTGGTCAATATCGTTCTCCCCTCAGAGAGTAAAACTAAAGAGGTTGATCCCATCCCATCCTCGGTTGATCTCACTCTCCCATTAGAGAGTGTCACCCAAGTGGTCGATCCATTTACACCTGTCTACCCCATTCTCCTCTTGGAGAATGAAACCCAAGTGGTCAATCTGATCTCAGCATCGGTCAATCCTACTCTCCCACTAGAGAGTAAACCCAATACTGCCCAGGTGTTTCTTGTTGATACAGACTCTGCCGTGTCAGGGGGTATTCCTCCTTCTTTCGTGGAACCCCCTCCAAGTTATGAGGCCATCCATTTTGATTGGGGTGTGCTAACTGGACCTCATCTTCCTTCTCACATTCCTTTCTAGATTATAGTACAGGTTTTTGGTCGAGACATTCCTCAGACATTGATAGATGAAGGTTCATCTGTTAGTGTTTTGTTCTCTATTGCTTGGCAAGCTTTGGGTTGTCCTCCACTTGCACCGGTTACACAGAATCTGTTAGCTTTTAATAGAAGAACCAGTCAACCTTTAGGGACCCTTCCTCAGTTTTCTGTAACTTTGGGAGGGAAAACTATTTTTATTGATGTCATGGTAGTCCAAGACCCCTTGGATTTTTCTTTACTCCTTGGGCGAGATTATGTCTATGCCATGAAAGCTATTATGTCTACTCTTTTTCGTGTGATATATTTCATTCATGATGGATGAGTTGTGACTGTTGATCAACTTTCATTCATTGAACCCTCCTGGATTGCCTCCCTGAATGGTTCTTTTATGTAGACGGTATCTCCCCCGCCACAGGTCAATTATGTGGCGTTGTCGCTCATGGCTTCAACTTCTGATGACCTAGATCCAGTCATTGACATGGTGATCTCTTCGATAGGGTTGTTAGAGCCCAATCTCTTTACTCCTGTTGTGACCCTCGACATGGTGTCCTTCCAGAGTGTGTTTCTTCCTTCCAGTGAAGACCTCTTGGAAGCCATGACCGAGTTTTGTCCCTTGACATGGTCTCCTTCTGGAGCATTTTCTTCTTGGAATCCATGATCAAGAAGACTCGAGGATAGTTTTTGCATCTTTGTAACAACCTCGTTAAAAATGAAACAGAGGTTTCGAGGATAGTTTTTGCGTCTCTGTAAAAACCTCGTTAAAAAATGAAACAGAGGTTCCGAGGATAGTTTTTGCGTCTCTGAGGCAACCTCATTAAAAAATGAAATGGTTTTCCCCCTCTCTATTTGAGTCAAGTCCTTTGTCTAGTATTTGAAGCTTAATTTCATTCTCCTTTGCATTTGGATGAAATGAAGCTTGGGGGTCATTCGCTTACAGCCTCTGGACTTCATGCTGAAGTTTGAGCCACTAGCTTCTTAAGCTGGGGGCTAAGTACCAACCATGCATTGGGAAGTTGCAAGCATAGTTTTCTATGGTTCAAGCTTGTGTAAAAATGAAACCACTTACCTTAAGCATAGTTTCCTCTGGTTGAAGCTTGCATAAAAAATAAACCAGGTCCAAGCATAGCTTTGTTTTGTTTTAAAGCTTGCATAAAAATGAAAACAATCCTGAGCTTAGTCTTTGTTCTTTCTCCTGCTCGTAAATACATGAGAATAAGTTACCAAGCTTAGTCTTTGTTCTTTCTCATGCTCATAAATCAATGAGAATGTAACCGAGTATACTTTTATCACTTTTCCAGACTCGTAAAGGTTATACGAAAAAGGAACCCCTGGAGTCCTCTTTAAGCTCTTTTTAGACTCTCTAAACATGAAAAGATTGTCGAGCGACCTTGTTCTTTTCACGCTCGTAAAAGTATCTGAACAAAACGTTCGATGGGCGATAGTTTATCACTTTTTCGATCATGTCGAACTATTTTACGAAAAAGGAACTGGGAGAGTTCTCTTTAAGTGTTTTTTAGACTCTCTAAACATGAAAAACCCATGAGTTTTCTTTCTTTGGACTCGTTAAATAAATATCAAAAGGCCCAAATGGGACCGAACCACTCCTTCCTAGGGTTCGTTAAGCATACTCCGAGGGACTTGTCCAAAGGATGAGCTTACATTTACAAGCATATGTTATCCTCGTCAAGCTTGCATAAAAATAAAGAGGTACTCGCCAGAAATGGTGGGGGAAAAATTTGGAAAGAATTGTGTCTAAACCTATATTCCATGAAAGAGTCACTTTTGAACATGACACCCTTTCACTCGCTTTGTGTCTAGGTTGGAAAATCCACTTTTCTCCTGATCATACTCATTTATAAGATTACAAATCAGTCTGTGATCCATGTTGTTGAGTCAGTATTTCTATGACAATTGTCGTGTCATCAATATGTTCAAAGATAAATTCAACCCGGAAAGCCTTCTATTGCGTCGGCCATTTCTACATTATTTAAGCCTTCTATTGTGTCGGCCATCCCTGAGTCAGTCCTAAATCACTTGTTACTCTGATCTACATCAAATCTTGTTACTTGTTTCATGTCATTGATGTGGGATACATTAAGGCCTTCCTGTGACGAGTCTTTTCCTGTCGACTTCAACTCATTATCCAGGAATTAGACTTAGAAACTAATTGATACCTTGGAACTTGCATGCCTTAATGGAAGGTTTCCTCATTTTCAACAATGGGTTTTCATTATTGACCCCTGATCGAGAGATTCCATCGAGTGTTCGACTTCAACTCATTAATTCACATTCCTTGGATTGTACTAGTGTACCTTGGGAGTCATTGACATTAATGGTGATTTCCCTCGCACTTGTTAACGGTATACACTAATGACCAATAATCAAGTTGTTTATACCATGTTCGACTTGAACACATATATTCACATGGTTAGATTCGTACTATAGAGTGGTGGAGATGAAGACCCTGGATCTTTTCTGATAGATCTAGGTTGCATTGGAGTATATTCAGTGTACTGTTGCATAGATCCACATTGTATGTCTAGTGGCTATGTTCAAATTTGAGTCTTTAACACATATATCCACAGTGTATTTTTGGTGGCTATGTTCAGATTTGAGTCATATTGGCATGGATCCAGAGCGTATGTTTGGTGGCCATGACCTGTCTTACTTGACATGGATCTTCGCATGTCGGCATTTATGCTTTGAGTCATTTGTATTTTGAGTATGGGAATGCCTACCTCAGTGATGATATATTATTGTACTGTATCCTTATTTGTTGGCAGGTTTCCAACCGATTGTTTCTTGTTCCCTACACACACTCAACAAAGTATTTCAGCTATCACTCTGTTCTAACTTCATACTTTGGGGGGCTCTCTGTTACACATTATTTTCGTCATCCCTATGACCATTAATGATGTAAACCTATATGTTGCCTTCAGAGGGGTCAGTGGCCTGAGTTCCTGAAGAGAGAAGGGAGAAGAACTTTTCCTGAGAAAAGAAGTTTCATTTTCCCTAGTAAAAACCCTGTAAAAGAGGAAATTCACAGGTTGCACTATAGGCAGGGTGTGAGAATGCCTAATTCTCGCAGGTTGCACCATAGCTAGGTTGTGAGAGGTTCACAGGTTTCTCTATAGGCAGGGTGCGAGAATGCTTACATGTGGGAAAAACGACCATTTTCTCGAATCTTCTAGAAGGAGAAACTTCTATGGTGAGGTGGCATCCGAATGGTTTGGATCTTACTCGCTTTCATGATTTAGTGGGATCATCCTAACCTCCTCACCTTATCCTCTTCAACTTATAAAAGGAGAGGAGCTCTCATGGAGAAGGGGTTCTTGAGCTTGTTAGCTTTGGTTGGCTTGGAATTATTAGCTTGGTTGGAGTGGCTTTGAGATTTTCTTTTGTCAAGATAGATTGTGAATATTATCAGATCTATGCTCTTAGAATTCTTGGAGTGAAAGTGTGTGGGGAATGAAGGATAGTTGGAAGGGACCTTACTACATCAAGGCCATGGTTGTAATCTCTCTTTCACATTTAATATGATACAATAATATGATTCTTTCCTATAAAGCTTGTTGTGTTTTATTGTATGATTCCTTGATCACATACATAGGTTTATATTGAGTTTATGCTATTGCTATCACTTTGGTTGGTTGCGTTCGTTTACAGGATCATCATTGTATGAGAATTGGAATGGATATAGGATGGTGATGGTGAGAGGAAGCGACATTTAAATGGTATGTCACTCATCCCTCTTTAGTTAATAAATTCAATATCTAAAACTTAAGGAAAGCATCATGTTCTGGTGTGTTTTGTTATAGATCTAGGTGGATCTAGGGAGATCAGTTAGTGTCCGCACCTACCAATTAATCCAATAATAGAACCACTTTCTCCTTTCTAGACCTTATCATAGATAATGTAATGCTTGATTTCAAATGTACTCCCATCTGGAACACTGGTCTTCTTTGACGGCTCCATGTAGCTCTGATAAAGTATATCATTGTTTGGAAAACTGGAACATATCCATGTGGCACTTATTCTATCATCATGAGATCTATTGAGTAATCATCTTGATGTTATAGGAAATATTCACCATGCTTCTGTTGTGCACTAGAGGTTCTCCACCAAGTTATCTTCTTCTATCTGCATACAAGGGTCTCTTTCTGGTATTCCTCAAAGTCTTGAGATTGCTCTTCATACGCTCTTTATTCAATTTCTCTAGAGAATATTCTTTGCATTCATCTGATGTAGAACTCCAACTCATGGATGTTACGGATAATATAATGACTCATGTAGAGATAAGTCTGGTTTAATGGAACAAGTAATCATCATAGTATTCTCCCTCCATCTGGGAGAACCCCGAGCTTTTGATCTCACAATTCTTTCATTCATAAGTCTTCCATACATTGTTCTTCATCACGACTTTCAGTTCTTCTTGATTGTTTTCATAATAGGCTGGTGGTCTTGTGATTCTCAATACAATGACTGGTTGTTATGGCTTCTCTTTCTTTCTTGGAATCTTCATGTTCGTCCTCATGTTTTTCTTTAGATTTTGGGTTCACGGAGTTTCTTATAGATTCCATGCCCTAAAGATTCCACTTACTTCTTTTATCATAGGGTCACAGATCTGGATGGACAACCAGGGATACTTTAAGGCTTCTCTTCGAAGAAGACTTCTTCTGAGATTGAATTGAACACATATTGTCTTTCATGGTTACTACCATGGATATATACTTCATCATATTCAATGGATCATACAATTAGCTCCTTCCTAATCCTTGCTTCATGTAAGAGGGCATATAATCAACTCCTTCCGTCTAACAGAGTCCACTCTTCCATCTACATATTCATTGTCTTTTGCAATATATAATTGGCTTTCTCTGTCTAGCTGAGTCCATGCTTCCATCTTGTGGTCTTCTACAAAACGTCATAAGTATTTCTCCAATTTTATCTCGATTGTTGACTTCTTTATGTCTTTTCTTCTTCTAGGTCTCTTCATGATTGATTCGACTTATCTTGCAATAGCTTCCACATAATTTTTTTGATGTATTTTATTATTTCATGTATTATCTAATGATATCAATCCTTATCTTCTTGTTCTTCCATTGGTATATTTATTCTTGGAACACATTATCTTCCAGGAAATAGATATACAAGATATGTACAAAGATGATGCAAACAAGATATGTACAAGAACTAAAAAGAGTATTGTTACCTTCATAAGAAGAAGTCTCATTTTTCCTGCGTAGTCTTCTTTGTAGGTTTTTTTTCTTCGACAACTGATGCTTCATGTTTCTCCTTCTTTTTCTTTATCTCGGGACAATTATTCTTGTAGTGGCCATACTTTTGACAGTTCAAGCATTGTACTTCTGAAATGTCTTTCTCTTGATTTGACTTCCTCCTTGAGCCAAACATCCTTTTGTTCATGAAATTATTGAATCTTGCTATGAAGGCTTGATCATCGTACTTCTTTTGGGGTTTCTCCTTTTCATTGATCCTTGATTCTTCTTGACCACAACAAGTCCAAAGTTCTTCAAATGTCGGATACTCCTTCCTTGTGTTCATTCTTGCGGCAAATGCATCCCACATCTTGGGAATACCATTGAGTACTATGTTTACCAATTCCTTCTCTGAAGTGATCTCTTGAATATCTTGTAGTTGATCTCTTGACTGGGAGATACTCAAAAAGTATGATGTTATGTTGTCATCATCATTCATCTTCATGTCACAAAGCTCATTCTTCAGACTCATTACTTGTCCAATGTTTTTGACTGAGAAGAGGTTTATTAGGGCATTGTACATCTTCTTCGATGAGTCAAGATGGGAGATGTAGGGTATCAAGTGGTCTTTTATTGATTCCACTATGATACTCATAGCATTAATGTCATCGTATTTGAACTTCTTCATAGTTGCAACATTTTTTGGTTCCTTCTCTTTCCCTTCTTCAAACTCTGGTTTCACGATCTTTCCTTTCATGATATCCAACACTTTATTCTTGGAAAGGATGAGGTCAATCCTTGTATTCCACGCTCTAAATTTAGAGGCTCCATCTAACTTTTTCTCCGACTTCATAGAATAAGTCATGGCTGCTTTGACTTGGTCAAACCCTAGATTTGACCACAAACTCAAACCTCACGTCCTGGCTTGCTGAGAGTATCAGGACATGTGCTAGGCTAGAGCGCACTGATCTATCCGAAGATTAATTCAATCCATTCACTTAAGGTTCCTCAACAAGAGGATTAGGGTTTTTGCAACTTCTCTTGCTAGTAACCCTAGTGGCAGTGTCTTGGAAACTGCTTCTGATAATAACTCTAGCGACAATTCCTCAACAAGCTCAATATCCTAGTGGCTATGTTTCCTTCCATCATTTAGATTGAATGAAGAAGGTGTGAGCCCATATCCTGTTAGAATATGAAAGATGCATGCTCATTTTACCATTGAAAATACCCTTGTCACCCAACCATAGGCTGAAGCCACCCTCTGAGAACCTTAACCTTGACAGAGAATCGTTCCGGAAGCAAACCCTAGGACAGATAGCCAAACAAAGGGTAGTGCACCTTTCCCCAAGGATAGAACACCAACAAGAGCTGATCATATAGTCCAAACCCTAGCCAAGAGATAGTCCAAGCCAAATGTGATCTTCTAGTTGAAGTAGCTGCATTGGCAGCTCTCCTGAAACATGTGCACAAGACTGGGCACTGTAATTCTGAGACTGCCTGCCAAAATGAGAACTAGCCTCCTCTATTTATACTAATTCTGGCTAACTGCCTGGGCCAAGTTCTCATTCTGGGTATCTGTCTGTTCAATATATATTATTATTTTTGGCTGACTTCTTCTCTTGGAGGCTACTAACCTAATATAAATTATCTTCTTGAGCCAACAAGTCTTCTAGGGTTATTATTCAACTCATTAGGGTTTCTTCTTGCTTCCTGGAGTATTCTATCCTTATCAGGTTTACACGTGGAGGTAAATACCTCCCGCATCTACCATAATATCAACAGTTAGGGTCAGAGAGTTATGCATCATCAATAGGTACATGGAACTCCTATGGCCACTCCTTAGTGATCTTCTCCATGTTGTCATCGGTTATCTTGTAATAGGAATGTAATTCTTCCTTTCTCTTATCCCTGCACACAATGATATAAATAAAGTACGGATCTACGCATAACTTAGCTAGTGGTCGGTACTGGTGCAAGGCACGTGGTGTCATGCGCAAGAATGCATCAATGGAAACCTTTAGTTGCTGATAATAGGCGTGGAACACTGAGTTCGACTACCATTTCTTCGACATATCATTTGTATGCCATAAGGTGGAGAACCTCATAGCCAAAAACTCCAATGGTTCAATCTCTAGGAAGGTAGCTCCTTCTGGCATAGTCCAAGCGATAAATTCGAGCAACACAAGCAACCATCTTAAATGGAACTCGTATCCTTGATCCAACTCTTTGCGACAATATTTCTTGAGCTTGTTGATGAGGTAGCTCACCCAATTCATCTGCATCCCCTCCATGCATTTCCTTGCAAGGTCCACCATGAACCTGATGACCTACGTGGGGCAGTTCTTTCTGATGATCTTGCTAGCTATAAGTTGGAAAGCGAGGCACACTCTGACATCCTGGATAGAGGCTACCTTGTAGCCTCTCTTTCCCTTTTCAACTTCATCGTATGCCTCCTTGATGCACTATGCCAAGGAGCGGTCTGAGGTCTTCCCTGGATAGAAATGCTGAGGATCGGGTCCCTACATGCTCGGTCCTGTGATCAGGTGGATCAACGCCAGATCCACAGTAATGGATTGATCGATCCACATGTATCTTCCATGATAAAATGACAAGAGGAGTTTAACACAAGCGTTAACCTCCTAATGTCGACCAAAATGAGGAATTTTCATGACATTCAATATCATGGACTACGCCAGCTCCTTAATCCAAGGCTGGGAAACTATGCGAGGCGTCTTCCTGGTGGTCTTCATTAGGTATCTGTGAGGCACGAGCCTGACATAGTTCTTTCTATCTCCCAGGTTAAAGTCATTGTTCTTTAGAGATGGGATTTGTCCCAACTGGATTCCAACTAGGTGTATCCCGTTTGGGATGTACGTAGTGATAAAAGTGTACTAAAAATCCCATAGGATGCTATCGCGGTTGACCATGCCAACCAAAGGCGAGATATAATCTGGTAATATCGATGGGATCTACTTTGCATTAGCCAGATCATCGCAATTCTTACTTCGCTTCTCGGTCGTGGGGTAGCACAACTAGAACGTTGTGCAGTTGAAGGGGAAGCCTACAATCCCCTAGTCGACGATGCCTAGACACCCTCAAACATAGCTCTATCAGCCATGAACTTCTTCAGGACCTCTTTGATAGGCTTCTCTAACTCAGACTGTTCACCCGACATTCTCACTTTTAAATGGATACGTCAGGGTAAGCAAACAGAAAAATGGGGTAACAAGAAGATGGAAATGTATAGGTTCTGAAATCACATCTCAACACACAATCCGTTTTTCTATTAGAAACGTTAATCACAGATGGCGAAAATTGGTCTCGACGGAACGTTAGACGGGTTAAATAAGAGAACATCATAATAGATTATTCCAATGGGCATGACTTCTTTCATTAACTCAAATTTTTTTGTTATGGCGTGGTCTCAACGTACCAAATGTAGTCTATTCACCCATAAATGTATTTCCTATCTGTTCGAGAGCGTCATTCCAATGGTGGGGGCACCTCCAACGGTTATATAGCTTTGCTGAGACGAAGTCCCATTCTGTGCGGTTATGTTATTCTAACAAGGTTCAATTCCTACAAACCTACTTCATATGATGTCTTCTCTATAACTCCTTGTAGTTTTTCAAACCTAGATTTCTTCTTACTGATCTTCCTTTCCTTCCTTCTTATGATCTGAGTCTCTCTAAATATTTATGGATTCCTCTTTATATTCTTATTCTTAGTTTCTCCTAACGTATTGATTTCGCAGTGTTGATGAATTTTCAACGGGTTCAAAATTAATATCCTTTCCCTTACCACTTCTTGGGTGGATTTACTTTCTTCTTGCATGGATAGGTCCTTCAAACCTTTCCATGTTCTTTCAACCTCGACAAATAATTCTCTTGCCTTCTGCTACTTTGACTCAACTTCTCGTTCTTCTATCAGTCTATCTATTTTCTTAGCTATGAAATCCCTTAATTCTTGCTTTTTATTTTATGTAGCTTCATCCTCGGCTTTCCTTATGATATGATCCTTCTCAATCCAAGTCTTTCCTAGAAAAAATGGAAATGGTGCGATGTTCTCAACAAACTTAATGACTTCAAATTCCTGCTCAGTCGATGTTCAATGGGTGATAACAGGTACATTAGTAACTCTTCCACATAGGGTTATCATTTTTCCTTTGAACAAGCCTATCCCTCCTAATGACGATACCACAATAGGCTTCCCCAAAATTTCCCAAGTTCTTTTTGTCATAATATTCACTTGTCTTTCCTCATCCAAGACACAGTCTATGTCGAAGTCTCTTATTCTTGTACTTATGTGTTATTTTTCTTTCAATATCTCTAGTAAACTAACATCTTTGTGATCACTCATTTCTTATTTTAACTGTACTAATATAGTTTGGAATTTCTCTGATCCTTTCTCTTTATGGCTCTCTAATATGCTCTTATTCTTTTGACTCGTGTTCATTTGTTCAACTTTAGCAATCATCCTTGGGAAATCCTCAACCTCATGACCAATCATTTTACAACGAAGAAAAATAGCACCTATAACAGTTCATTCCTTAGCAATATGTCCCAACCTTCTATAGTTATAACATAATTTCAATCCTCTCTTTCTCTTGTAATTTGCCCAAATTCTCCTGTACTATGCACTAGGATCACAGTTCTGGACCTGCAATCTGCAAAAATTCTTTCTAGGTTCCTACATCAATTCATTAGTCCAAAAATTATTTCTATGAATAGGAATAACATATCTTTCTCTATTTCTATTATCCCTACTTAGATAAACTCTTTATTCTTTTTGCGCCCTAGCTTTCAGACTAGGACAAAATCTATTAAACATACTTAAATTCATGCTTTCAAAATAAAAATTTTCACTTATCATACTCTTATCAAAGTACAAAGCTTTACCCTTTTCAAGATCTTACCTCTTTTCTTAAGATCAGGTTTCTTTCTTAGCACAAATATTCACAAGTCAAGTAGAATACTGCGCACTACAACAACAGATCTATGCACAAAGATTCTCTTTTCTTTTACTTCAATTCCTAGCAATCACAGTTTCAGGTCCCAACATTGGAAGCATTTGTTGGCACAGGGGAAGACCCAGGGTTCAACACTTCAACAACACACCAACAAAACCCTAATTACCAACCCTTTTGACAACACCTGCAAAGCAGGCGAAGTCTCACCCAAGGTAGAGGCAAGGGGGGTTACATGACTTAGGTGTCTGTAACCAAGATGGGACACAGATCTGTGAGTATAACACTTTGTAGAGTACTTAAAAGATATCATGTATAAGCTTATCAACTCTATTCACATCGTAGAACAGACCCTAAGATTAGATGAATCTAGTAATAATGACAAAATACGTATCACACTTAGCATCATAAGTTATGTCTAACACATCTAACATAAATAAAGCACTAAACATTCATAGATCTATCTATCATACATAAATATTCATGCAATAAGCAGATTCACAACATAAACACAAAGAAAACCATCAACACATGATATATGTGGTTCACCCCAGTGTGGGGATACGCCCACCAACGACTTCTTCTTATTTATTAGGTTTCAATCTCTTACATTTGTCTTCTTGTCTGCACCAAGCCATAGAGCCAAGCTTCACACTAGACAAGTGATCTACACACTAGGCACCAGATCGACCTTTCCAAAATCAGGTCAAGGCACAAAGCCAACTCCTCTATTAAGCACGAAGCCTTACATACATTTTTTGTTGCACAAAGTAACTCATATCTACTTTTCTCTTGCACTTAGCCAATTACACCCCCCTCACTAACAACTTCTAACTTACAATGTTTTCTTATTTATACTTTTACATTCACTTACAAAAAGGCCTAATCATGGGTAAACCCATAGGTCGACATCCCATAAACCCTGATACAAAAACCCTAATGAACCCATTTTTGGATCCAAAAAACAAGTGACAGCCCGCGATTGCAGCTCCGCCTTGGAGCTCCATATTCGACCCGCCTGTTGAAGTCCAAAAAGTGGCCAAACCTGACCAATGTTTCCTCAAAACTTGGTCGAGGGACAACAGTGATTGAGGTACTTGGTACAGGTGTTGGTGCATGGTTAATGCACTTGTTGTGGCATAGTTTATGGTACAGGGTTTATGCTTGGGATGGTACATTTTGATGGTTTGGTACATGCATGGGTATATGATTGAGACACATATTTTGTGATGGTATGTTGGTGATCTTGGTACATGTTTGGTAGAGGCATGTGTTAGTGATGTTATATATTTAGTTGAGAGGTGTCATTGGTATATGATCCATGCTAGAGGATCTGATTGAGTATTAATGACAATTATAGGTTGATCAGTAACAGGTTGATGTGATAGGGTGACAATGATAGGTTGGATAGGTTGATGTGACACGTTGATAGTGAAAAATTTATAGTGACATGTTGGACATGTTGTTGTGACAGGTTGATAGTGATAGGTTGTCAGTGATTGGTTGGATACAATGATAGGTTGACATGTTACAAGTTTATGTGATAGTGGTAGTGATAGTGGTAGTGACAGTGACAATGGCACTGACAGTGGCAATGATTGTGGTAGTGACAGTTGGTCTAAATTTATATTTCATGGAGACAAAATGGGGCAAGGAAAGGGGGTTGTTTCCTCCTTCCGGTTAGTGCAGGAGGACATAGGGAGTTGAAGCTTCCTTCAGGTTGGAGCCTAATAATCATGGAGTTGTAGTCTTCTTATGGTTGGATCTTGAGAATTCAGGGAGTTTTATCTTCCTTCAGGTTGTATCCTATAAATAGGGGGTTGTAGCCTCCTTCCATATGCAACTGAAAAATTGCGAAGTTGGTGCTTCCAATGAATGTATTCTTGGATATATAAGAAAACATTCCATGGTTTTTTTCCATTTGGGTTTCCACGTAAATTTTAGTGTATTGTTTACTCGATGTGATGTTTCTTATGTTTATATGCTCATGATATATTGATGATACATTGATGATATATTGGTAATAAATTTAAATAGTATATAGTGTGGTTAAAAATGGTATAAGTCGCTCATATTGATTCACCCCTTCCCCCTCTCAGTATTCCAGCAATTGGTATAAGAGAAAGTCCTTCAAGAGAACAATTTAACCACTAGATGGAAGATCATGGATTACACTGAGAGTGGAGCACCAATATTCAATGGTCATAATGGTTTGTACTATGAGATATGGAGCACAAGAAATAAATTATTTTCATAGGCACAAGGATATAATGTTTGGAAATTAGTCGTTACAAGATACACCACTACAAAGAAACTGAATACTACAACCAATAAGGAATTTAAAAGGAACAACAAAATAGCAATGGACTACATCTTTGAAGGATTACCTGATCCGGTAAGAGAGAAAGTGGGAAAATGTTCATCAACCAAACAAATTTGGGATAAGCTACATAGTCTACCTACATGTTGATCATAGAGTCAGATCCTATTAAAGAAAGTGCAAGTACAGAACAAGAAGAAATATTCTCATCATGTCAAACAGATTCAGAAGAAGAATATTGTGAAGAAGGCATAGTATAACCTGAAGAATAATTAATCAGTGCCTTACACAAATTGACAAAAGAAAGGAAGAAAAACATGTATCTTAAGGAACAATTAGTCAAGAATCATTCTCAAGAAAGTTTTGAAGAATTCCAACAAATCATCATGAACCTAAAAGGCCATCTAGAATAAGCCAAAAGGATTGAAGAAACATACAAAATTCATATGGAAGAAAAGTAGTGTTTGGAAGCTGAAATAGCACCACTAAGAAAGGAAGAAATGAAAGAGAAGCAATGTTTGGAAGTCAGAAGAAAGGAAGTAGAGAAAAGAGAAAATATTTTGACATGTCATCTTAATGAAACAATTGAGGACTTAAATCAACTTGAAGTAGAATTTGGTCAAGAAGAAAGAAGAATTGAAAATAAAATCATCTTGTTAGGGACCTAACCCCTCACGTATGTATAATAATATATTTCCATGTAATAAAGGTCAATATTAATAATTCCTAGCAATAAGGAAGAATAATTCCAATGTAAGAAGACCTAATAGAAGATTCCACTTCTAGAAGGATCTTCCTCTAGATGGTTCTTTTGATAGATATATTGAGTATAAATAGGATTCGAGGGTATGAGAACTTTTGTCTTGGATATTATTGTAATAGAGCTCTACTCTGCTGGATGTTGCCCCCTCGAAGAGGAAAGTTAACATTTCTCTCAGTAATCAGAGTGCTCTTTCTGGTGTTATTCCAGTATCATTTTGGTATTATTGTGGTGTTGTTCTAGTTATATTGTTGTTCATATGCCATTTCTTTCTATTTATTTTTGTTCTACATACTTTTTTATATATGGAATATTACAAGTGGTATCATAGCACCTTAATTTTTATGTCTGGATCCTGTTGGCACCATTATTTGATACATATTTTGTTGGATTTCTCTCTTCACCCTTATCATAGTCATACCTATCATTTTTTCAACAAATTGTTTTTTGTGGACCCAACCCCCTTCCAACACCCTTATTTGCGATTTAATCCATTGGATTCAACTCGTCACCCTGATCGTTGTGATACACTTCACCCATAACCCATTTCCAATGCGTTCCCACTTGCCCCTTTTCATTGTCCCTCATCACCATGGCCCATACCTGTAGCCAAGACTTGGAATATCGCTTCAATACCTTGACCTATAATTTCACAAAAACCCAACAAGAAGTGTGATATCTCAGTGCCAATATTGTCTCCATCAATCAAAAAATTCATTCCCCCATTGTTGCCTCAATCACAGAAATCAAAAAAGACTTCAAACAAGACATGACTACCCATCTTGAATCAGTCCCTATGATGATCTATGTCAAGTGACATATCCCTGTAGATCTTCCCGTATCTGACCCACATTTTCATATTGAAGGTGAAAATTCCTCTCATTCCCATAATTTTCAGCCTCGTCACTTTCATCTTGACCTATGCCTTCCATGTGTGGATGTCACCAAATTGGATGGCTCACATCCCACTAGTTGGGTAACTCAAATGGAACATTATTTCTTTTTTTATGGCATTACAGATGAGTTGGCCAAACTCTGGTATGGTGTTCTCCATCTAGATCAAGAACATTGTAAATGGTGGCAATGGAGAAAAAATGCCTGCCAAGGGTATGTGGCTTGGACACACTTTGTGGCAGAGCTTTATGAATGCTTTGAATATGACACCAATCATTTAGGTCGTTTAACAAAGTTGAAACAATTTGGCACAGTGGAATACTTTATAGCTGCTTTTGAGCAAATAGCTTTTTCGTACAAAGGGCATGTCTGATGCTTTTTTCTGAGAATGTTTTATTAGTGGCCTCAAAGATGAGATTCATGCCCATGTATTCATAGCTCGACCTCAGAGTTGGGTGGACGCTACTAAAAGAGCTAATGAAGCACAACAAGTTTTCTCTTCTCAAAAACAAAAACCCTCCTTTATTCCTTGCACTAAACCAGTAACTCCCCCTCCTCCTTATACTCCACTAAATATCCAGAAATTGACCAGGGCCAAAATGGCTAAACGCCAACTCGAAGGCCTTTGTTATAATTGTGAGGACAAATATTTTTTGGGACACAAGTGTAAGGAAAAAAATCTTTTTATGACCATCTCGGAGGATGTTTCAGATGAGGATGTTGAGGCTCTCCTTGTTTCCGTGTCACCTGAACCCACTGACATAACCCCTCACTCAGACCCTCCTGAAGTAGAACCAATCATTTCCTAAATGATCTCACTAGATTCTCTACTCCCCAAACCCTCAAGCTAATTGGTTACATCAAGGATAGGAAGGTCATCATTCTTGTTGATAGTGGAAGCACCCATAATTTTATTCATCGTTGCATTTCCTAAGAAAATAATTTATGTATCCAAGAATTTAATAATTTTCAAATCATGATTGCCAATGGCAGGTCCCTGAAATGTGGAGCGCGTTGTGAAAATGCGTGTCTCCAAATTGGTGAATAACACATGAAATCTCATATGTTTGCTATCGACATGGGAGGTTGTGACATTTTTTTGGGTAAACCAAGAGGGCCAACCATATAAGTTCCAAGGCATCACTTCCAAATCCCCGGAGATCATTAGTTCTCATCGCATGGAAAAGCTGCTCAAAAAAGGTCATTCTGGCATTATTTCCCAACTCCATGCCATACAAGCAACTGAGACATCCTATGTGTTGCAGGAACTCCAATCCATCCTCTCTAAACATCAAGTGGTTTTTTCCACTCCCCGAGGACTCCCTCCTTCCTGTGGTGTTCATGATCATTCCATTCCCCTTGTCCCATGTATCCTTCCTCCCAATATCTATCCTTATCATCGCCCCTTTTCCCAAAAAAATGAAATTGAGAAAAAATTTCAGGAAATGCTCAACGCAAGTGGTATATTCCCTAGTATAAGCCCCTAGTCTTCTCTTGTGGTCATGGTCCTTAAGAAAAAAATTTCTCGATGCATGTGTCTTGACTCTTTCACCCTCAACAAACTCACCATTAAAGATGAATTTCCCATGCCTATCATTGATGACCTCTTAGATGAATTGAGTGGCACCCAATTCTTTACTAAACTTGATCTTCATTTTGGGTACCACCAGATCTGTATGAAAGAAGTAGACATTCCTAAGAATTCATTTAGAACTCATGAGGACCACTATGAGTTTTTGGTCATGCACTTTGGCATGTGTAATGCTCCGTCCACTTTCCATAGCCTCATGAATCATGTCTTCCATCCTTTTATCCGTCATTTTGTATTAGTTTTCTTTGATGATATCCTCATGTATAGTAAAACATGGACAATCCATCTTGCTCATGTGGATTTATTTCTCCATATACTCTATCAACACCAACTTTTCCTCGAACGATCTAAATGTGCTTTTGGCACCTCGAAAGTTGATTACTTGGGTCATATTGTTGGCAAGGACAATGTCAGGGTGGTGTTGATGGGCCCTAGATCCCTTTATCTCAACAACARGAACCTGTTAGCGATAAAAAATGACTTGAAAATTATTTCCAATTCACATGATAAGAAGAGCATCATGTAGAAGACTTATTTTTAGGTTTGAAAGTCATGAAATCTTTCAGAAATGCTTATAATCATATCAATTCAATAAAATGAGGATTTCACCTCATAAAATAGACCAAAACTAAATTTTATCTTTCGGAGGTTAAATGGTAATTTTACAGTTTTGTGAGTCGCCAAAAGCCAGGGCTTTCGGTAGCTAAATCAGATTTTCAAGGGCAAATGAGCCGCCTAAAGTGCAGAAAAGTTAGTTTTTACTGTGTTGAGTCATCATTTTCAAATGATTATTTTGACTGATTGGAGTATCATTTTGAGAAACAATCGGACAATTTTGTGACTAACATGTCAAGGACCAATAACCTCTCTCAATTTTCCTACAGGTCTCATATATTGGGAGAATCGAATTCATCTCTAAGCCCTAATTTTCGGATCTCAGAATTTACCTGTTTGACACATGTTTTTGAAATGAATATCACGGGTAAATAAAAATGAACCTCAAAGAAATGAGAGAGGTGTTTTCTCACAACAAACCTATCTACAAAAACCTATCTCAAGTTTCCAAAATATAGTTTTATTTGAGAGATTTTTCAGTGGAGCTTTCAGTGGCTAACAAGCTTGGATTTTTCCTCTCTTATCCAATGAAAGCACAAACAGGGAAGAGAGGCATTTTTTTCGCCTGGATCACATTTTCTGATTAGGGAAACACGCGGGAATGGTTTTAAAATAAAGATAATAATTATGAGAA
This sequence comes from Picea engelmannii, assembly GCA_009831015.1. Classification (NCBI taxonomy): domain Eukaryota; kingdom Viridiplantae; phylum Streptophyta; class Pinopsida; order Pinales; family Pinaceae; genus Picea; species Picea engelmannii. Next base: position 168,906 of record ML785644.1, on the reverse strand, counting down.
GTCATATTATTTTCCTCATCAAGTTTGTAATGAAGCCAAATGGAATTTATTTTCTTGACAGAAATCACCCAGCTGTCAAACAAAGATCTTGAGTTCCATGATCTTCACCTGCAGACTGCCAAATAATGCCAAGAGGGTCAATTCGACCTACAATGATCTTAGATGTCATATACTTTTTTATTATTTTTAGTTTTAGTTATTTTCAGATCCATTTTTATAGGATCTTGAAATTGTGATGTAAAGGCTATAAATCCTGAGACCTTTGATGCACCAATGGGGGGGGTAACAGTCTGATGACTGTGGGTTCTTTTCTTGAAGACTTATATATTTCATCCTTTAGAGATGTCCATTAATATATATTGACATCGATTTTCTTTCACTGTGTTAGTTTTCCATTTCCTTTCTTTCCAAGTTTATGTATATTCAATGACAGAAGGCTGTCATCCCATCTCTTCATTGGTATACTAAACTTATATACTTTGCCTCTGATGTTTGTCTTAGTTCCAGATAGATTTTATCCTATTTGTGCATTCATAAGATAAATTTGCAAGTATTTACTTGTTGGGTCTGGACATATACTATATGCAATCTTATACATGTTTCTGCTGGTGTGAAGAGTATTTTACCTATCATTACCAGCCATTCACATATACTATTGTTTAGGTATTTCTGTCATCATAATAGGTCTTCTCCATGCTTCCACACATTAAAGTAAACTTGTTGAGTTACATAGTTGAAAGACTTGGTCTTTCAAGTGACTGATGTATTTCTAATGAATATGAGTTTATAATGTCATCTGATCTGATCCTCTTTTCCTCCACATTATTGATGTTTTAAAGTTACCAAGCTTACACCCTTCTACAGTCAGGGAGTGATTTCTTTGAGTGATAACAAAATGGCACCGTTGTCGGGGATACGGAAGTGAAAGCAGAGTTTCCCTTGGAGAATGACAAACAAGAGATACATTAGAATCGATTGTAATCATTTTCCCGGTGACTCCATGTTCAAGACTCCACTGGGGAGGATCTGACTGATAGAAGATGAAGAGGCTGAATTCAAAATCTAGGTACGGGTTCATCAATTTACTTTACGAACTGTTGTTATTATTTATCAACTCCTTTGTACTTTTCCCTTCACATGTTAAAAGAATTATCCTCTGTTTTGTATACTCTGAAGATTATCAACCATATTTTATAAATCCATCTTTACAAGAGGAAATCTTGCAGCCTCCTTTTGTTGTTGATGTTGATCCTATTTCTTTCTCTCAACATGTCCATAAAGATGAGCTTTGCATACAAATGTCTCTTGAAATTGATCAGCCTTGTAACCATGAGAATGATGAATTTGAATCTAAATCATCTCAGATTTCATTACCTTGTCCTTTTTCTCCTGAACCTTGTCATCAGTTCGTTAAACCTTGTGTTCAACCCACATAATTTTAGTCTAATATTAGACAAAGGGTGTTTAAACCTCTCAAACTACCATCTCATCTTCATCCTTATCCTCCATATTTTGTTGAGTACCTTCCTCATTTTACCAAGGAGAATCATATTTCAACTGAAAAACATTTGGAGGCTTTTGCAAATTTTATTGATAATTTGGAAATTGTTCATGAAGATATTGTTATGAGATTATTTTCTAAATCTCTAACCAGAGAGGAGGATTTATGGTTTAGACTTTTGGAACCTGGTTCAATCAGTTCATGGACTGAATTTTATTATGTTTTTTCAAAACATTGGGGTGAAAATAAATGTCTTGATCATTACCTTGATGATTTTTGTACTTTGAAGAGAGAGGAGGAAGAATCTTTGATTGTTTTCAATAGAAGGTTCTATAGGATATATTATGACATGCCATTGGAGATTCGACCTACTGAGATTGCTTCCATGGTATACTATCTTATGGCTCAACATAATGAACTTGTCTTTCTACTACTAGAAAGGAAGTCTTCATCATTAAGGAACTTGTTTGAAGACGCTCAAGAGGTGGAGGAGAACATCTGTGCTAGCAATAAGATTCCAGAGAAAGTATGTTTTGAAGATATGCATGCACAAGAGTTGCAACAAAAAGACAGTGAGTATGAAGCAAATCTGAGACAACAACAAGAATGGAAGCATAGTTCAGATTTTAAGCAGGAAGGTTATGACTATGAGGCATTTTTGGAACATCAGCCAATAGGTAAATTTCTTTCAGATTGTGAATCATATTTTTCAATGTTTGTAGAATCCATTAAAGATAGATATGAGCCTGAAGTCTATAATCGGTTTGAAATCCAAGTGGAGCCTATGCTAACTGATGATTTCATGAACAATTATATTTTTTTTGTTGATTGTTATTCACATGACTTAAACATTGATGTATCATAATCTTCTAAGCACTTTACCAAAGAGAAAATTATTATGATTGATAAAAAAGATCTTATTTCAAGGGAACAAAAAGATGCTGAGTTTTCTAGCAAAGGAACATTCATGGAGGAGCATGAGGCTTCCATAAAAGCATAGTTATTTCCCGAAGATCAGCAGGTTTATGATTTATGTTTCAAAGACCCGGTGGCAGTCTTCATAGAATGCTATATTTCAGAAAATTTGAAAGCTTCAGATTTTTTAAAATTATTAGTTTTCCCAAGTGAGTTTGGTTTTGTGAATAACTTCTTATCATTCTTGTTACACTTCAAACATCCACTATTAATCAGTGTGAATGATAAGATTATTTTAGTGTTAAAATTAATTGGATGGTTGCTATGGAAATCAACGTTCACTTAACCATTTGCAGAACCGGTTAAAGTAGAGTAGGGTAGGAAATAAGCTCACTTCCCGAGCATTTCTTTTCTCCATTTTGCAGCAGATGTATCCGTTATTTTATGTGAATAAAAGCAGTCTTAAATATTTACAGAGTTCATCTATACAGGTCATGAAATATTTTCAGACAGAGGTGAATGGTTGACTCCATGCCCAATGAAATACTGACTCCATGCCCAATGGAACACTAGACATTAGGTTCATTTTTTATTTTCCAGGAAAGCCATTAGATTTGTGGTTCTTGGAAACCTCATAAAGAGGCATCCATCCCAGTTGGAGCCAGATATTAGCGATAAAAAAAGACTTGAAAATTATTTCCAAATCACATGATAAGAAGAGCATCAGGTAGAAGATTTATTTTTAGGTTTGAAAGTCATGAAGTCTCTGAGGAAGGCTTATAATCATATCAATTCAATAAAATGAGGATTTCACCTCATAAAATAGACCAAAAGTAAATTTTATCTTTCGATGGCTAAATGGTAATTTTACAGTGTTGTGAACTGCCAAAAGCTAGGGCTTTCGACAACTAAAACATATTTTCAAGGGAAAATGAGCTGCCTAAAGCGCAAAAAAGTCAATTTTTTCTATGTTGAGTCATCATTTTCAAATGATGATTTTGAGCGACTGGAATATCATTTGAGAAACGGTCGAAGGATTTTGTGACTAACATGTCAAATACCAATAAACTCTCTAAATATTTCTATAGGTGTCATATATTGGGAGAATCAAATTCATCTCTAAGCCCTAATGTTTGGATCTCAGAATTTACCTATTTGACACATGTTTTTGAAATGAATATCATGGGAAAATAAAAATGAATCTCAAAGAAATGAGAGAGGTTTTTTCTCACAACAAACCGATCTACAAACACCTCTCTCAGTTTTCCAAAATCTATTTTTATTCGAGTGATATGGGTGAATATTTGAGAGGAATATTTCCATAATTTTTGGTGGCTTAGGTGAACATTTCAACTATTCATTAGCCACCGAAAGCGGAGCTTTCGGTGGCTAACAGGCTCGGATTTTGCCTCTCTTAGCCACTGAAAGCACAGACAGGGAAAAGAGGCATTGTTTTCACCTAGATCACATTTTTTAACTAGGAAAACACGTGGGAACGATTTTAAAATAAAGATAATAATTATCGGAAGTCATATTATATTCCTCTTCAAGTTTTGAAGGCATATGATAAGGTAATGAAGCCAAATGGAATTTATTTTCTTGACAGAAATCACCCAGCTGTTAAACAGAGATCTTGAGTTCCATGATCTTCACCTCCAGACTGCCAAATAATGCCAAGAGGGTCCATTCGACCTACAATGATCTTACTTGTCATATACATTTTTATTATTTTTAGTTTTAGTTATTTTCAGATCCATTTTTATAGGATCTTGAAATTGTGATGTAAAGGCTATAAAGCCTGAGACCTTTGATGCACCAATGGGGGGGGGGAGCAACAGTTTGAGGACTGTGGGTTCTTTTCTTTAAGACTTGTATATTTCATCCTTTATATATGTCCATTAATATATCTTGACATCGATCTTCTTTCATTGTGCTACTTAGTTTTCCATTTCCTTTCTTTCCAAGTTTATGTATATTCAATGACAAAAGGCTTTCATCCCATCTCTTCATTGGTATACTAAACTTGTATACTATGATTCTGATGTTTGTCGTAATGCCAAATAGTTGTTATTCTATTGGTGCATTCATAAGGTAAAGTTGCAAGTATTTACTTGTTGGTTCTGGCCATATACTATATGCAATCTTATACATGTTTTTGTTGGTGTGAAGAGTATTTTACCTATCATTACTATCCATTCACATATACTATTGTTTAGGTATTTTTATCAGGATAATAGGTCTTCTCCATGCTTCCAAACATTAAAGTAAACTTGTTGAGTTACATAGTTGAAATCCTTGGTCTTTCAAGTGACTGATGTATTTCTAATGAATATGAGTCCATATGTCATCTGATCTGATCCTCTTTTCCTCCACATTATTGATCTTTTAAAGTTACCAAGATTACACCCTTATACAGTCAGGGAGTGATTTCTTGGAGTGATAATAGAACCAAGCCTGCCATTGAGGCCCAATTATACTCTGCAGTGTTTAATGGTGGAATGGTTCTCCATATCTTGCAATCTGGCCAATTAATCAATGGGATTTACGCTTTCTTGTGACGGCCTCTCCTTCGGTTTGTAATTTTTTTTTTTGTATTTTCTCTTAGGTGGGACCGATATGAGATGTAAGCTGGTATAAACCAACTTGGTAACAAACACGATTAATTTTAACTACTGGGGAAGAGGTTGAGCTTGGGATAACCGATTACTCAAACATGCAAATGACAATTTTATACCACAGGCCTAGTACTAATACATTAACCATGTGAGAATCCAATTACTGTCTGAGATACTAATTATCAGAAAGAAAACAAATATGTGATAAGATGATGGAAAGAAAAATAATTCACCTACTCTAATCATCCATCACATAATAACACAACGATTCATCTTCATCATTAAAGAAAAGAACTGTAAAGAATTGCATTAGATAACTTAACAATAGATTCAATAGCTCTTACTTATTACAACATCCATTCATGAGACAAGATAGGAAATAGTTCTTCTCCACGTCCAATCACACATGCATTTGATGAAAATATAACTTGTCTCTAGTCCAGAAGGACTTCTCTATTAAAGGTAGCTCGGAAATAGTTCTTAACAAAACCAAAAAAGAGAGTTTCTTGCAACAACCATCGTCCCTATGGTAATTGGTCGATGATCTTATTTATAACATAAAATTTAACTAAAAATAACGGCTAAAGTGCAGTTAGGAAAAACAAAACTTGCCATGTGGAATTCTATCCTAATAGTTTTATAACATTCATCTCAACATATCACTACAAAGGGTGACTTTTCTCATACTTCGACCAACTGATGAAAAACTCCTCACAGGTGTTGGCATATGGGAACCTATTTTGTTACATATAGGCTGTGTAAATTTATCTGATCTCCACCACATGTGCCCGATACATCATCAGACTGGTACTTAATGATTGTAGCATAGCCCGAGCTCTGATCGGGTGTTCCATAAATTGTTTCACTTGTCTTGGCACTGTGTCGGTCACCTTTTCTAGTCTTTCATCCCATAAGGAATCTTTCTTGGTGTGCGATTCAGCTATGTCGCGCAAGTTGGTAAAGTCTTTGAGCATGCCAAACTCATGGAGTTTGATATCTTTCATCACCCGATTGATCCTTGGACCTAATTTCTCTTGGATTTCTTGACAAAGTTACTGAATCAATTTTTCTTAATACTCGGAGGCATCTTTCTTGGGATCAAAATTAAAATCGCTTAGAGATTTCATATAGAACAACACTTGGCACAATATATATATAAAACGTAAGAATGAAGAATCTAGACTGGTGCATACCTGTAAATCTTGTTAAAACTGGTTGTTTGATACTTACATGATCTCTGCAACCCTTTCAATTGCCTGTATCGTTTCTATTAGCACCGTCATTTTTTCTCCACTAAGGGTGGGTTACATACGCGTTCTATAGCATGAAATATCAGGTACAGAAAAACATGAGAGTGGAAGTCACTCCAGTTGCCATTTGGCCTTTGGGGTTGGGAAAGGATGTCAGAGCCAAACATATGCCGAAAGTACGAGTATGTTCCAAAAGAGTAAGATATTTTCATAAGGGATGTCGTTAAACGCCTTAGGTCGAGGCAAGTTGTTCAAACATAAATTACATTAGTAAGTGCATCAACCATCATTAGCTCATCATGAAGGCTGGGGAATTAAAAAATCGAGGTGATCGTACCACACACCCTCTGCAACTCCTATTGGTTGCATCTCGCATGCCCTAGATCATACCCGTCACGCAAATGTGACACAATTTTTTTTTAGTTTGCTTCAAAACATCTCGTTGCTAGGAATTCAATGTTCCCTGCCATGTTTCGACTTACTTTCGTCTCTGTTATAATTCAGGATATTCTGTATGTGTTCTACCTACCAGCCGAGGCCCGAGCTTCTGTACTACTTGTAAATTCTAACCTTGTACAATGTCTACTGTAAATAGATATTCAGAAAAGAATAGAAAAGATACAATGGCAAATGCAAACATTAAACAGAGATTTTTCCCCTGGAAACCCAAACCGGGAAAACTAGCATATATTATATTCATACATTGTGTTACATTGTTTACAATACAATATACATATAGGAGCCAGCGGCATCCAAAACCCTAACCCAATGACTTGGATTAGTCCAAAACCCTAATTCCTTAACCGAAAATAGAAAACCATCGACAAAAAAACCATATGCCGAAAAACCACCTAAATATCATGTGGTCCCAAAAATATCTTGTCCCGGTAATATGTTGTCCCAAAAATATGTCATCCTAGTGCAAAAAAAAATTCCGAGGGCACTTCTCTTGAACCCCCACGCAAGGGTCTCCACCCCCCTGCACCCCCCCTCTCTAACCCCCCTCCACGCTCGACGCAGACACTCAGACACTACTACTCGTGCAAAGAATATAACACATACCCAACATTCTCCCACTTGTTGTTTTCTTTGCACACAGGGGGTTACAGGGTTACATAGTCAACAATCCAGGGCCGCAATGCCCATGGATCCTCTACACCAAGAGAACTTCTCAGTGCTCACAGATTTTTTTAATGAATCTGCAACATTCTTCAAAGTGTCTATCTTCATCAATGATACTTTCTTTTCTTCAATCATGTCTCTCACAAAGTGATATTGAACATCAATGTGCTTTGTCTTTGAATGATAAGCAGGGTTCTTCGCCAAGAAAATTGCACTCTAACTGTCACACTCTATCCTTACAGCTTCTTGTACCAACCCAATACCTGAACACAATCTTTGTAACCATACGGCTTCCTTATTTGCATGAGTGGCTTCCATGTATTTAGATTCTATAGTTGAAAGTGCCACTACAGCCTGTCTTTTGCTCATCCAACTTATTGCTCCTCCAAATAGGTTAAACACATACCCGCTTGTATATCTCCTATGATCCAAATCTCCAGCCCAGCTACATCCACAAAGCCATGTATATTGACCACTCTGTCCAATCCTGGTCTTCCTTCATAGCACAATCCATAGCTAGTAGTGCCACGCAAATACATGAAAACCCTTTTGACTGTTGTCCAATGCTCCTTCCCTGGTTTTGACATATACCTGCTCAAAACTACCACTGCATGTGCAATGTCCGGTCTAGTACAGACCATTGCATATATCAAACTGCCAACTGCACTCACATATGGAACATGAGACATGTCCTCCTCTTCTTCATGTGTCTTGGGACACTGATCCACAGATAACTTTACACCAACAGTTATAGGAACCTTGATCGGTTTACATTCCTGCATATTAAACCTCTGCAATATTGTCTTGACATATTTTCTCTAATTTAACCAGAGTTTCCTCCTTTTTCGATCTCTTTTAATTTCCATGCCCAAAATGAAATTTGAAGCACCAAGATCCTTCATGTCGA
>ML785644.1:127678-158834 GCA_009831015.1 Picea engelmannii | reverse complement strand
ACATTACCTCCATCATACTTTTCATATTCGCAGAACCACTCCCTGTGGGGAGTCATATGAAAGGATGCACCTGAGTCAATCAACCATGCCTCATGATATTCATGTGTGCTTGAAGAGGCCAAGTACACATCCCCTCCTTCTTCATTGGAGGTGTTTTCTTTTGTAGAAGAAGATTCTTCAGATCCCTTCTTTTTCTCAACTTTGGATCTACATTGCTTCTTGTCCTACCCTTCTTTTCCACACCTCCAACATACCCTTCCAAACTTTCTAGGAGATTTAGATCTACCCTTAGACTTAGATCTCCCACTTGAGAAATTATATCTATTTCTTTCCTGGGAACGTCCTCTTGCAAATAATGCATCTGTGTTATGTCCTTCCATATTCTTTCGTCTCATCTCCTCCGACAACAAGGACGAGACCACTTCTTCAAACTTCAAAGAAGTTGTATTACTACCTATGGCCACAACCAAACTATCCCACGAGTCTGGTAAAGAACACAACAAACTGATACATTCATCTTCATCTGAAATTTTAATATCAACATCTGAAATTTTAATATCAACAGATACTAACTGACTTACCATAGTATTGAAGGCGTTTAAATGCTCTGCCACTGAGTCTCCATCTCTCATCCTCACGTTATACAGCTTCTTTCTCAAGAATAGTTTATTTACCAGGGACTTAGACTAATACAACTTCCCCAACTTTTCCCATAAATCCTTGGCTGTAGCTTCCTCTGACACATTCAATAATACTGAATCGGAGAGACACAGTCGAATTGTGCTCTTTGCCTTCCGATCCATCTTTTTCCAGTCATCTGCAGAAGTTCATGTAGGTGCAGTGCAAGGATCTACCACAATCCACTGATCTCTGTCCACCAAAAGATATTCCATTTTGAGCTTCCATAGCTCAAATATTTTCCCATTAAACTTCTCGATCTCCATCTTCAAATTGCTTGCCATTTCTTTTCACCTGAAAAACAATACCGTAGATCTCCCACTATAACAAGGCTTATCATAGTCCTGAGCCAAACCCTTGACAACAAAGGCATCCCCCTGAAGCCAATAAATCTCTGATACCAAATGTAAATTATAACCTTGTACAATGTCTATTGTAAATAGATATTCATAAAAGAATAGAAAAGATACAATGGAAAATGCAAACATTACACATCAATTTTTCCCCTGGAAACCCAAATCGGGAAAACCAACATATATTATATTCATACATTGTGTTACATTGTTTACAATATAATATACATATAGGAGCCAGAGACATCCAAAACCCTTACCCAATGCCCTGGATTAGTCCGAAACCCTGATTCCTTAACCGGAAATAGAAAACCATCGACAAAAAAACCATGTGCCGAAAAACCACCTAAATATCATGTGGTCCCGGAAATATGTCGTCCCAGTAATATGTCATCCCGAAAATATGTCGTCCCAGTGATATGTCATCCCGAAAATATGTCATCCTGGTGGAAAAAAAATTTCGGGGGCACTGCCCCTGAACCCCCGCGTGCGGGGCTCCGCCCCCCTGCACCCCCCCCTCTAACACCCCTACCCACCCGATGCAGACACTACTACTCGTGCAAATAATATAACACATACCCAACACTACTAATAATTCATCTTGCGAGCCCATTCTGATCAAATTATTTTCTTTGGGCTCTTGTCAAGTCTCCCCATGCATAAGGCAGATACATTGTCACACCATGGAAACTCCTCAAAATGCAAGATAGGGCTTGAGAGGCAGCCGAAGTGCCACTATTAAGCCCAAAACTTCCTGGGACTCATTCTTTTTCGTAGTGGGTGTTCCCGAGGCTTCAAAGGGAGGTTCCTACCCTCGTGCAGAAATCATGGTATCGCCCCGTTCAGAGGCTGAAGTGGAAGAAGTTACGCCAAAAGGACAAGGGTTGGAAGCCACGATGCCTCAACAAAAAATTCCATGGAGGAGAGGAAGGCCCAGGAAGAATAAGGAAGTTGGGGAAAACAAAAACCTGATTGAGTCGTGAGCAAGATCATTTGTTGAGGAATTACTTATGCGCGCTATCTAGCTAGAGCTTGTAAAAAAAGTGAGTAGAGGAAGTGGGATAAGAACGAGGATGACATATGCCTAGGGTTCTAAAGTTAGAGAATTGACTTAGCATATGGAACAGGAACAACTCACCATTGCTGAGCTCTACCAGGAAAATAGAAAACTAAGAGGACAATTGGCCGCAAAGATTCTAGAGGTGTCAGCACCACAGAGTTGTGAAGGGAACGTAACCTGGATCAAGAGGCAACTTCAGGAAGTGCAAGATATGATCATGCAGCTGCGTGAAGCACAAAGGGTGTTGAAAGAACAAAAAATGACAATATCTCAGGGTGTGCAAAGCATGATTAATGAACTCTATTTTGTATTCTCAGACGTGACACACAATTTTGATAGTTTTCCATTTTTGTGAAATTTTTCATGTTCTTAATGTAAACTGGGTTGGTTGGCCCAAAATATGTAGACAATTTCTCTTGTATGTAACCTGATCTCAATGGAAATCTAATATAAAGTCTTGAAACTTTGATGAAAGGATTTTGGTCATAGTGGTTGAATGCATCATTTCTTCTCTTTGCGTGTGCATCTACTATGTTCTTTGTCCAAAATTTTCTTGTATGTAAGCCTTGATTTTATACTTAGTGGTGATCTGAGTTACTTTGTATTTTCATTAATATCCTTCTATGAAAAACCTTAAACGTTGATCGATTTCATCGTACAATGCTTACATGGCACCACTGACTCGGGATACATGGCACTGAAGACCAGGAACTTAGCTCATGGGTATTGGTCAAACTTGGGACTTTGTTCAGTTCGTGCACTCTAAGATAAAATTGGGACCGTCGATGTCGAAAGGGTGTCAGAGATCAGCCTTCAGAGATAAACCTATCACATAGTTTTTATGTGGGTTATCGTCCTCGAAAACCCTCGATGCAGAAAATGTTTCAGAAGTCGATGATCGGTTATATCATTTCTTTCTTCATCCAATGTTCAATCTTTTATCACTTTACCGACGCCGAAGGGAATCAGTTTTCGGTGATATCCTTGTGTGATTCTTTTCATGAAAGAACAACTTTTTTTTGCTGATGCCGAAAAATCGGCAATCGACGACCTCGGTTCTGTTGAGTGATTTTATTTCATATTTAATTCTTCCCGATGGCCAATATTTGAGCGTGTCAGGGGAAACATTTCAGCTGTGATTCTTTAATTAAAAGTTAAAATTTTAAGTTATGGGTTTTTGTATGTTCAAGAAAACTTTGAGAGACTTAAAAGAGAAACAAAATAATAAGCACATGCAACATTTTTCATACTGAAGTCAAATTAGTCAGTGAAAAAGATCAAGTGGTACCCAGAAAGTAAAATTTGACATAAAATTGTAGGGTGTGTTGAGTGTGTTAGCACTCAGTAAATTTCCTAGAGGTTGAAAGAGAGGAAATCTACAAAGGTAACTTTATCCAACCACTTTTAAGGCTGGGATCTAACCCTTCCAGCTTCAGAGAGGGATCTCTCTATAGGATTTAGCTTTGTTTTGATTTTAGATATTAGGCTAGGTAAAGAAATAGGTAGGTTTTTGTTGTAAAAGTGTTGTTTGAATTGGTTGAGACATTTTACACATCCATTGGGCTATGGGGTCTGTGCTGACATAAAATCTGAAATACAACCAGAAACATAAAGAAGGACTTCCACAGGGCGAGATAATATATTCACAGGATCTTTTAATAGCTTAAATGATGGACAGAAGAAAAGATGAGAAAGATAAGTTCAACTAAGAAGCAGTTAAGAATTCCTTAATTGAAAACACCAGAAGATAAACACTAAAATCTTTACGAGTCAGAAACAGGGTATCTAAGATAAATCATACAACATTCACTACTCTTAAAGATTAGTTTCAGAAAACAATATGATCACGAAGCAAGAACAACATTCAACTTAGAGAATAACATCACCAGCGAATACACGTAAGATTCCTGTAAAAATGCCTCCTTTTCATTAATGGCAGATCTCTTCAAAAATGTTACAGTCTGATAGCGCTAGGGTGTGAGAATCAACAACCCTCAATACTTCGAAAAGTGAAGTATTTATAATTCAAATTACAAACGTTCCTGTCATAACTGACCAGGACGTGCTCATTCTATTTTTAGTCTAACTAATTTAACTGATCAAAACTGTTTGGTGACTTGGTGCAACTGCATGTGGAATTTCTGGGGTAGGTCGTTGGCGAGGTTTCTGCACAACCTCTTCTGACTGGATAGGTGACTAGATCTGGACAGCTCATCTGCTAATCGAGCAGATCGCAGAGTTCATCCCATCTGATGTGACTAGGCACCGTGACTTTGAGCAGTCTCCAATACACTTTGTCCATTTCTGTATATTTGGCAAATGTGGGCTTAGTAAGGAATATGTATCGAATCTCGTGTTGGATGCTGATGTCCAACTGAAGAGCGTCTAGGAATGCTTTGCCAGTGATGCTCCCTTGTATGCCAACAAATTTAGAAATGTCCTTAGACACTTCAGACAGCCTCTTTTTGTAATCCGGAAGTGTCATTAGTTTATCATTAATGAATTTCATACCAGGGAGTCCTTTCTTTTGGAGAACCTCAATCTTATTAAAAAACTTATGTACCCCCTGGTCCATAATCTGAACCTTTTCTTCCAATTGAAGCATCAATCCTCTCTTGGTCAAAAATCTCTTGACCTCAAGGATGGTCTCTGTTCTGTCTTCTATCTTCAGCTCTTCTAGCTCTTCTCTGGTCTTGGAATTGAGGAATCTGATTATATCATTTGCCTGAGTTGGTCTATCTCCCAATTCCACTCTGATCTTCTCAATAGCCTGTTTACTCCTCTGAACCAACTCATTCTGTTCAAACATGATTTGGATCATGGGCCATATTTCATTCATGGACTTTGAGATATATGTCCATACATTCTCTTTGACCTTAGTCAAAGTCTTCCCTACCATTGTTTGCTTTTGGAGCTGCTGTAACTCCTTCCTGAGCTGCTCAGTTACCTGCCTTTTTTTGGATAGGCTGGTTTGGAAAGAAGTTTTGAGTTCCTGGAGGTTCTCAAATTCCTTCTTCAGCCTACTGATTTCTATCTCTTGCAGGTTCATTTTCTCCATGGATTTGGCAAGATCAGCTGTCCCTTCCTATGGGGTCACTGGATGGCTTCCATAGACTTCAGTTGTTCTTTCTCCTTTAGCAGTTTCTCCATCTCTGCTTCCATTTCTTTGAGCTGGGCGTTCTGCTCCATGAGCAACTTAAGCATTTTGTCCTTCTCTCCTTCTTTCTCTGCTATCTCCTTCGCTTGTGAGTCTTCTGTAGGCGGGAGTTTCAGCTGTTTCCTCAAGGAGGCAATGTCTGCATTTTTCTTCTTTATCATCTCTTCTGCAGCTTTAATGTTCGAGGGATCATAGCCAATCTTGAGGAACAACTCCTCCAAAGTTTTAATTCTGTTATCTTTTGTGAAGGATGAAATCTTTTCCAGCTTGAGTTGTGTCTACGTGTTGTTGAGTGACACCCGCAATTTGGCCGTAGATGCAGAAGCGTGTGCCAATGTGTGGAATATCATCTCCCCTGTCTGCTTATGCAGATCCATCTGATCTGCTGGGTGCACCTCCTTCGTCTAGAACTCGAAGGTGGCTCTCTTGTAATCTGTGATTACCTTGGGATATGGTACCTATGCCTGTAGGAAGGTCATGTGCATTCTGCCTCTTTCTGTGTCGAATGCAGATAACAACCTATGCTACACGGTGGACGAATGTTTTCGAAACTGGGCATAAGTACTGCTGGTGAGAGTCTGATTTCTTTTCTTAATCAGCTCGTACTTCTTGAAAATGCCCAATTTGGGCGCAGTTTTTCCTTGTTGAGTGTCCAATGGGGAGTCTGTAGACTTCTTCAGCACAACTGGAGTGATTTCTTTATACAGGCTTGAACCGAAAGGGGGAATGACAGGCTTGGCCCCTGTAGCAGGCAGGATTTCTATTTCTCCAGTTGGACCGGGAACTGTGGTTGTCTTTGGCCTTTTAGTGTGCAACTGGAATTCCTCAGACGATACCTCCGTGATAGGCGGAGATGAATCTTGTCGAGTCCTTTTTTCCTTAGGGACCTGTGGCATGGAATTTGGAAGTACAGTGATCGGGGGAACCTGTTGTTCCACTTCGACTAAGGTGTCCGGCGCCCACACTATCTGATTTGAAAATTTTTCGAACTCAGGCTTGGACTCGTGAACATACGAGATGTTTTTATTTTTCACCCGCATTTATGAAATGATCCCATGTGGATCATAGTGCCATGGGAAACTAGTAAATAATTTCATTTCTTTCAACATTCTGTCAGCTTCTTCCCCGACGCCTCGGCTATTGCAGATGAAAGAGTCAATCTGCCCCTTGATTCTCAATTACTGCTTCTTCTTCAAGGAAACAAAATGAATGTCATCTGAATTCATGATCTGCCTTATATACTCTAACGCAAAGATTCTTACTAGCACATACTTTGGCAGTTTGTAGGGTGCCAATTCACACCCAAAAACTCGGATCTCGGTGTGGTTTTGATACAAGTACCAGTCCCCTGTCTTTGCGTTGTCCGAGAGATGTAGAATTCTCCGGACCTCATCGTTTATTCATGGCTCTGGCATGCCACTCAACATGCTTACCACATGGTGGTAGAAAAGATCAATAAATGCCTTGAAGCTATACTATGTGGAATTGTGCTTCAAAAAAGATGTCGACGCTGTGACTGGCTGAGGCCTTCCATATTCTGCATAGAAAAACTGAATTTATCTGCTTGATAGAAAACAAACATGTAAGCCAATATGGACGAATATCTGAACATGACTTCCGTGCCAAAATTCACGAACTGTTCGTGGATATTGTTGGCCAAGAAGGCACTGAAATCAAACTGTATGGTGGGTTTTTCATCTGTGGAGAAAATAGATAGAAAACCCAGAATGGGCTCATCTACCCACTGGTCGAAATAGTACCCTAACAGAGCACAGAGGGAGGAAATGATCTGATTTCCCTTGGTGGAGAACAGGGATGACGGGTAAGGGGGATTTGTGGAAGGGAGTTGAGCAGAGGTGGGAAGGAACAACTCAAATATTTGAGCTCTCTGGGGAAAAGTCATCTTTTGATACAACTCTGTAAGGATTTTTAGGTTGAACGGGGAAACAGAATCAGCACGGGGGATTTGTATCATTTGATCTATGTCTTCAGGCGTGATAAAGAACAGGGCATATCTGGATGAGGAGATGATAGCCCTCTGGTTGGGAATATAATGAGCTTGGAACTTAAGGGAAAATTCGGGAAAGCGATGGATCTGGGGAAAAAGGTACAGGGGCAAATTGGACTCCCAGAGTCCAATTTCATTTCTCTGGTCCAGGAACACCTCCTGGAGCCATGACTGGAGGTCTGAAAAGTTGAAATCGCATATGGTATCTGTGATCAAATGGTATTTATCGACCAATGGTATTTTGTCCAAGTCGACAGGAGGCGAGAGAAAATGATTCTCCTCTCCTTCTGCTTGTCTTGGCTTTGGCGCCATCTCTACAACAGTACCTGTAAATAACATGGAGTTAGTGGGGTCGACTGACTATGGATGAAGGCGATGGGAATGCAATGGAGGATTAAGAGGTAATCTAGTGTGATGAATGAATAGTGAATGAAGGGGGAATAATGGTAGTTTTATTTTAAACTTGGGTCGGTCGGGCGTGGGAGATAGGTCATCAGGATAACGGGCATGTTATCCCGTAATAAATGGACAACGGGCCACTTGGGGGTGAGATGGCAGGTGACAGTGGCCAAAACATACAGATGGATGACGTGGAGGCTAGGGATTGGATGTAAAAGTCATGATAAGGGGCTGGTCATGAGTGAAAGGGGTAGGGGTCTGACAGCAGGGACTGACAACAGTTATGGGATGTGACCTAACTCGGGAACTAGCGAGACAAGTGGGAGATGACATCCATGAGTGACGAGGGCTGTCAGATGGCAGATGGGAATGGGACTTCAGGACCAATAGGCTGAGGCCACGTATGACCGGGGCCCCACCAGAGGAGAAAAAACAATTTCGGACCCCCCCCCCTCGGTTAAAAGAAGAACATCAAGGGGGGTCTGAAATTCATTGTGATCCATTGATCTGCACGCTTGTTTCCTGGCCGCAGATCTTAGCGCGCTCTTTAATCCTCATTCCAGAACCCCCCCCTCCATTAAAGGAAGAACGGACGGGGGGGGCTCTGGAATCCATTGTGGACCGTTGATTTAAGCGCCCTTTCCTGGGTCGTCTAGATGTGCACCAATGTTATTACCGATTCCGGACCCCCCCCCCCCCCCCCCCCCTTGGTTAAAAGCAGAATGGTCGGGGGGGTCCGGAAACCTCTATGAACCATAGATCTGAGCACCATGATCGGGACCGTTGATAAGTGCAAGAAACATAAATCAGGATCGAAGGACATATGCACTTGGGAAAAACTTAGGATAAAAGCCTTTTATGGGTTTTTCTTCAACTTTACAAAGGGACACCACCATGGGACTTTGACCAACTATCTTTTAAGCATTTGGAACATGGTGTAATCTTGAATTCAAGCTGGTTTTAATGGATTAGAACCATAAAGCAACTGACCTACATGCTAACCTATCTTCCTAGGACAATTAACCCAGATTAAACTGTTGGGTTAAGAAATTACTCTACCTAAGGGCTATCTGACCAGGATTAGACAGTCTGGTCAGATTTATTCACTAATCTAAMTTAAGGGCTATCTGACCAGGATTAGACAGTCTGGTCAGATTTATTCACTAATCTAACCTAAGGGCTATTTGACCAGGATTAGACAGTCTGGTCAGATTTATTCACTAACCTATCAACATTAAATTTAAAAATAACTTGGCCATGCTTGAAAGGTATGGCCAAGTTACTATTATTGCATGGGGCTTTCATTTCAATTCTTTTATGCCCTCTTTTCTTTTTCTTCTTTTTCTTTATTTTCTTTTTCTTTTTCTCTTTCCTTTTTTCTTTTTTCTTTTTCTTTTTCTTTTCCTTTTCAAATTATTTGCAGAATGAAATATCATTTGTCAACAAAAAATACTAGAGACAGATAATATCCTAGTCACCAGTTGATTCCCATAATTTATGGGGTGATAACAGAGTGCTCAATAGGTGGATCCTAAAAAGATTAAAGAAATGAAAGATTGGCCTCACCCAAAGACTCTCAAAAGCTTGCGTGGATTTCTGGGATTAACAGATTATTATTGCAAGTTTGTTAAGAATTATGGAAATATTGCGGCACGTCTCACTACACTCCTTAAAAATAATTCTTTCACTTGGACTCCAGCAGTTGCTCAATATTTTCAAACCTTGAATATGGCCATGTGGACCACTCCCATCCTGGCCCTTCCTGATTTCACAAAAACCTTTGTCCTCAAATGTGATGCTTCTGGGAAAGGAATTGGTATTGTCCTTATGCAAGAGGGTCAGCCTTTGGCCTTTACCAATAAATAACTATCCAAGCGAAATTTTTGCAAATCAATCTATGAAAAGGAAATGTTGGTTATTTCACATGTCGTGTATTTTTGGCGCCATTATCTATTGGAGAAACACTTCCAAATTAAGACAGATCATTAAAGCCTCAAGTATTTTTTGGAACAACTCCTTTCCTCCCCAAAGAAACAAAAATGGGTGACTAAGCTCTTTGGATATGATTATGATATCATTTACAAAAAAGTAAAATCGAATGTGGTTGTTGATGCACTTTCCAGAAAATATGAAGATGAAGGGTCCCTTTTTTCTCTCTCTTTCATTGTACTATATTGGATTAAAGATGTTCACCAGGAATGGCTAAACGATCCCAAAATTCAGCATCTGATACAAAAATTGCAATCCAATTCTCCAGTTTCCCAAAGGTACTCTTGACTCAATAATGAGATTCGATACAAAGGCCGTTTGTATTTAAGTAAACAGTCAAAAATTAAATCCACGTTACTTTCTGAGCTTCATGCTACACCCACAGCTGGTAACTCTGAGTTTATCAAAACCAATGACCGACTCAAATGTTCTTTTTTCTAGGATGGTATGAAATAGGACGTTCGTAATTTTCGTAATCTCCTGGCACACTACAACCACTTTCAACTTCACCTGCTATTTGGTGGGATATCTCTATGGATTTTATTGTAGGCTTACCTAAATCAGACAATACATCAGTCATCATGGTGGTAGTTTATCTTCTTTCCAAGTATGCTCATTTATGTTCTCTTCAACACCCATTTACAACATCCACTGTGGCTCAACTTTTCATGGATTAGGTCTTCAATATTCATGGCATGTCACATTCTATTGTTTCTGACCGCGACCCAACTTTCACTAACAATTTTTGGGAAGAAATTTTCAACCTAAAGGGCATTTAATTTCATCTCAACAGAACTTATCATCCCTAGACCGATGGTCAAACTGAAATTTTCAACAAGCTTTTGGAAACATATTTGAGGTATTTTGCATCGGAAAGGAAAAATCAGTGGGCTCAATGGTTACCACTAGTTGAATGGTGGTACAACACTTCATACCATACAACTACCCACATCACTCCTTTTTAAGCAATATATGGACAAAATCCACCTTCAAATATCTCATATTTTCCATCTATTTCGAAGGTCTAGGCAATTGACCAAACGCTTACAGTTTGAGAGGCTATTCTTCGTACCCTCAAAGATAATTTGGTCATGGCCTAAAATATCATGAAGAAACAAGCATATCAAGGTCTCTTTAAACATCAATTTGTAGAAGGGGATCAGGTGTTTATTCAACTGCAACCTTACAAGCAAAATTCCCTCAAGGCTAGTCGGTGACGGAGTGTGTTGTTAAGCCACTCCGTGATGTTAAAGTCACCGGTTCAAAACCTGCGGGGACAAGAAATCCAACCATGTTAAGGGTTGGTGTGGCTCAGGCCGGGTGCGATCCCCGGGTGATTTTGACGGCTTAGATGCCCCTGAGTCGTGGTTTCTCAAGCCACAGGTTAATCGCGTTGCCACCAGGTTCCGCACAAATTAACAAACAAAAAAAAATTCCCTCAAGGCTAACCATTGTTAGAAATTGGCGCCCAAATTTTATGATCCTTATATTGTTCTCAAGTGTATGGGACAGTTGGCCTATAGGTTATCTTTCCCGAGTCATTCTAAGTTCCATCTTGCTTTTCATGTTTCCTGATTAAAGAAGGTGATTGGAACTAAGTTCCAAAATCAAACCAACCTTCCCGAGTTGGATGAAGAAGGCTCCATTTGGATATATCCAAAAGTAGTGTTGGACCAACGTGAGCACCATCTATGTCATTGAACCATCAAGGAAGTGTTAGTCTAGTGGAAATATACAACTCCAGCTGATGCCACTGTTGATTAAGGTTGGTTGTCATTGATGTCAACCCTTGAAGAAAGCCCCGTAGCACAAAGGTTGGTTAATGGAACCAATATTGTTTGATGTAAATATGACTCATTATTGTCTTTCCATGGTTGATAATAAGTATAAATGGATTAACTCCAAAGTGGTCCCCTTATGGTGAAATCCCTCTTGGGAAGACGCTTTGTGGATTGAGTTATCCTAGAAGTATGGTTAGAGAAACCATGCTTATTTGTGGAATAATGTGATAAAGCTTATTTAATTTGTCATTGAAACTATCCTATATGGATATTTCTTTTCATTCCATTTCCGGTGGTATGTGGAACACCACATAACTCCTCATGGTTAGAGAGTTATGGCCATGAGAAGTTGGAGAACCTAGGTTTGGGTAATGGACCCAAGTTTGTTTGATGGATAATGGTATGAGTTTTGATATATTTGTAGGTAATACTATTCTATATGTATGGTACATTTCATTCCATTTCTCATGGTATGTGGAACGTCACATAACTCCTCTCGGTTTGAGATTTATGGCCTTACAAAGTTGGAGAACCCACTTATGTCATCTAGAAGCCCCAAAAGGTCAAAGTAGTCAAAGTGGTTTAAGATATTTTAGAAGGTAAATAATAAAGTGAATTGATGAGTGTACTATAATTCAAAGTGAATAAAAAATAAATTATTTAAATAATAAATTTAATGGAGAAATTAGAAGTGGGTTAACCCTAAAATAAGGAAACTGAGCAAAGTGACCTAGAAGATGTTTTTAAGGAATCTACTTGGAGAGTATAAATAAGAGGCAAGGCTCTCTCATTTTAAGAAACACTTGATAATATTGAATACCTATAGGTTTTTGAGGTAACCAAAGTATATCTAAGTTGAATTTCTTAGGGAAGGTGAAGAAAATAAGGTTGGAATTCAAGGAAGGATAAATTCTTTTGATGATGCTTTCTAAGGTATGTTATTTATAGGTCATCTCACCATTTTAACAATTAAAACTTTTCTAGAATGATTCAGAATTTGAAATTGCTATTCCATTGAGGAAACATATCCAAGTATCTTTGGTAAAAAAATCATCTTGTGTGTTGTTGTATTTTTGGAGTTACACTCTGTGGAAAATAGGGTTTGTGGCTAGTCTTGAAACTAGTCAAAAACATATGTTTCGGGTAAAAACGTCATAACATCTTCATAACAGATCCAAATTTAGTAAGATTTTTTTTTTTGGTTATCGTACAGTATTTAGTATGCTGTGTAATAGTTTCATATCGATTCAACAAATATTTCGTGCAGGGAACACTCTACAAGGTCGCTCTTTAGAATAAGCCAGAATTCAACAAGGTATGCCATTTTTGCTATAACTAATTTTATGAGACGATACAAGTAGTGACACCTAGATGAATTGAATAAAACACATTGATGAACGTTGTGTATCAGTTTAAGATATTTATTCATTATAGGTACAAAGTTATGATTATTTCAAGTTAGGGTTGTTGACTAATCCAAAACTAGTCATGTGAGACTAAAGAAAAGTTTGATGTAAATGCTAGTCTCTTGTTATTTAAAGTTAAGGTAGGTTTGAAGGTATGTTATCATATACACCAGGTCTATTACATAGTTATAAATCATATTTGGATGATGAAATTGATGAGGGCTTTTGGTTGAGGTACAAGTTGGGTACATGGTTGAGACGAGTAGTTGATGAGTTGGCACATACATGAGGTGTATAGTTGATGATGTTGGTGCATATTGATTAGTCATAGTTGATGAGTACTTGACACATGATTGGTACATACTTGGTACACATTTGGTTGTACTTGTTTATGGTATAGGTCGATTAAAGATTGTTTGGTATAAGTTGGTGCATGTTTGATGCTCTTGTTTATGGTACATGTTGATTACAGTTTGAGGTACAGGTTGATGCATGTTTGATGCGTGGTTTAGGTTTATTGGTATAGGTTTATAGTGGTATATTTCACAGTGATAGTGCGATAGTGGTTCCATCATTCTACTTGTATTTCAGTGCAGTTGCACGAGGCAAGGACAGGTGGTTGTAGCCAGAGAACATAGGGGGTTGTAGCCTAATTTTGGTTGTAGCCAGAGAATTGGGGAGTTTGAACTTCCATCAGGTTACAGCCTGAGAAAATAGGGGGTTGGAGTCTCCCTCCAGTTGCAGCTGGAAAAGAAAGGAAGTTGGTGCTTCCAATGAATGTAATTCTTCAATACATATAAGAAAAATAATTTTGTGTTTTTCTCCGGATTTGGGTTTCCACGTAAAACACTAGTGTACTGTGTATGTGTGTGTGATTTTTCATTTCTTATTGCTCATTATTGGATAATAATTCTACATTGATATAACACTTGGATTATTTGAAGAAAAAATATTTGAATTACGTTATTACTGATTCACCCCCCCTCTCAGTAATCCAACAATTGGTATCAAAGAAGGTTCCTTCAAAAATTCGTTTAACCACTGAAAGGTAGATCATGAAGAGTACCAACTTGTATTAAAATGGAATACCACAGTTTTATAGAGATAAGTATGATTTTTGGATCATAAGGATGAATACATATATACATGCATTGGGATTTCAAGTTTGGCAATCAATTGTAGATGGATACACAACACCAACGGTTCCACCAACAAATGACAAAGTAGTGAAAATCAGTGAGAATAATTTCAAATCCAAAAATTAACTTTTGAATGGTCTCAGTGATACAATATTCACCAAAGTTGCACATTGTGAATCCGCTAAAGAGATTTGGGACAAGGTTCAAAATATTTATGAAGGAGATACAAAAGTCAAAGCAACAAAGCTTCAAACTTACAGAGGTCAGTTCAAACAAATAAAAATGAAGGAAGATGAGAATATTGCAGCCTACTTCTTACGAGTTGATGAAATAGTGAATGCAATCATAGGATTGGGAGAAAAAATCAAAGAATCTGTAATTCTTCAAAAGGTACTAAGATCTCTTCCTTTGAGATTTAACCCTAATATATCATCACTATAAGAAAGATCGGATCTAAACTCAATAAGAATGGTTGAACTACATGGAATATTCATAGCATATGAAATGAGAACTGAACAGGAAAATCTAGATGTAAAAGAAGCAGCCTTCAAAGAATCCAAAAGATCAAATAAAAATAAAAAGGAACAAGAAGAATATAGTAGCAGGAGTGACATCTCAGATGATGATGAAGAAGTGGCCAACTTCATCAAAAGACTGAAAAAGGGAACTGGCGATAGGTATAGAGGTAAGCTTCCTTTAATTTGTTTTAATTGTGATGGTATTGGTCATTTTGATAACAAATTTCCTCATAAGAAAAATAGAAATGATGAAGGTTACTCAAAAGGAAAACACACATAGAAAGGAAAAATAACTACAAAGAATGTTTTCAAGAAAAGATTATGCACCAAAGAAGAAACCTCATCATTAGATGAAGATGAAGTCAGTGACAGTGAGACAGGAAGAGTTATATTCATGGCAGTAAAATACTCTGACAAAGAAGACTCTGAAGAAGAATATGAAGAAGCTGAAGAAGAATATGAAGAATTCAAAGAAGAAAATGAAGAAGAAGAAGTTGACTATCGAGAAGAATTAATGTGTGCCATAGAAATTATCAGAAGAGAAAAGAAGAAAAACAAGAAACTACAAGCATAACTAGACAAGAAAAAGGATACTCAAGAACTAGAACAAATGATCACAAAATTAAAGGTTCAAGTAGAAGAAGATAAAATAATTGATGAAGCACTCAAAGAAAAGCTAGAAGAAAAGGACGGGATCATTGGAAACTTGGAAGTAGAGATTGTCGCACTAGGAAAGGATATTCAAAAGAAAAATATGCAGAATAGCTCAAAAGTTTTGGATGACATTATAAATAGTCAAAAATATCATCTTGACAAGTCCGTACTTGGATACAATCAGATGGAAAAGGAATCAAGCTCCAAAACAATAGAGCAAGAAACATATCCAAAAAGTTATGCAGAAACAATCAAAGGGAATAGGAAGATATACAAGGAAGATTACAGGGACACTCCTCCACCAAGAAGATTCAGATTTCAGAATCAACAATAGACAGATAGGCCTCAAGAAGAAGAAGAAGGATTCATAAGAGCACCTCTTATCAGAAGATCTTCAACTTCCAGTTATCAAACTATATTTTTTGGTTTATGTTATGCATGTAATAATTTTGGACATAAAGTTGTGAATTGCAGAGATAACAACAGGAACAATACCAACTTTGACAGTCATACACAAAGGGGTTATTCAAGAAGACCTAGTGAAGGGGTTATTTTGAATCTTTGAGCATTGAAGTGGAATGTTACAAATTTAAAATTTTTGGACACATGGCCAAAGATTTCAGAATGACAGTCCTTCCTAAAAAACCTCAACAGAATAACAACAGTCACAGATAGGAACCTCAGAAAATGACATGGATAAGAAAGCAAGATTAGTATAGCAATGAAGAATGCACAATTGCTCTAATAGCTAAGCATAAAAAACAAGGTTGGTATGTTGACAATGGATCTTCAAAACACATGACAGGTGATAGACACATGTTTCTTACATTACGAAAGGAAAGAGATGGATTAGTCTCCTTCGGAAATGATGATTCAATCAAAATCATTGGAAAAGGAACAGTCTGAATTGGGAACAAGAATGAAAAGGCAGAAAATGTTATACTAGTAGAAGATATGAAACATAATATTCTAAGTGTAATTCAATGTGTGACCAAGGTCAGAAAGTTAATTTTGATTCACAAAAGTGTGAGATAAGAAAAGAAGGTTTAGGGAAATTGGTTGCTACAGTTGCAAGAACTTCAAGCAACATATATGTGTTAAGTGAAATTGGAAATGAAAAGTGTTGTCTAGGAAAGGAAGATGAAAGTTGTCTATGGAACAAAAGAATGGGGCAAATACATTTTGATAACCTTATCAAAGTCAGCAAAAGAGAAGCAGTCAGAGAAATGCCCCAGATCATGAAACCAACCAACACTTTATGCAAGCATTGTCAACAAGGAAAGCAAATAAAGACCAAGTTTAAATCAAAGGAATATTCAACGATACGACCACTGGAAATTGTGCATATTGATCTAGTTGTACCAACTAAAACAAAGGGCTTAAAAGGTGAGAAATACTTCATGTTATTATTGGATGATTATACAAGAATGACTGCACTTTTCTTTCTCAAGAATAAACCAAAATCTTTTGAAAACTTCAAGATCTACAAGGAAATGGTTGAAAATGAAATGGATTCAAAAATCAAATCCTTGAGATCTAATAATGGAGGAGATTTCACCTCAAAGGAATTTATGGACTACTGCAACAATCATGGAATAAAAAGACAATTATTCATTGCTAGGACACCTCAACAGAATGGAGTTGTTGAAAGAAAGAACATGACAGTATAGGAAATGGCTCGAACAATGTTAATGGATTTGAAATTGACAGATATTTTTTGGACATAGGGAGTGCATAAAACAATTCATATTTAAAATAGAGTAATGCTCAAAAACAACACTGACAAAACTCCTTACAAACTATGGAAAGGAAGACCACCAAATGTAAAGCACTTCAGAGTTTTTGGAAGAAAATGATATATCAAAAGAGAAGATGGTGGAATGGGAAAGTTTGACTCTCATGTGGAAAAATGAGTACTTTTTGGTTACTCAAGTACAAGGAAAGCATACAAGTGCTACAATCTAAGATTGAACAAAGTTGTGGAAAGCATGAATGTAACAATTGATGAAACAGGCAGACTAGAATCAAAGGAAGAAAATGAATCAATGAAACAACCCTTAGAAGAAGAAGCAGAAGATGGAAAAGAAGTAGAAGAGGAGGATGAAGAGAATTCGACAAAAGAATAAGAGCAAGTTCTAGAAGTGTCTCCAAAGACACCCAGTAAACGAGTACAGAAGAATCATCCTTCAGATCAGATTATTGGAAACAAAGATGCAGGAGTTGAGACTAGAAGAAGAATTCATTCACCAGGAAAAACACACCTAACACTCTTATCTACAATTGAAGAATAAGTCCATAAGAAGAATTGGATCAAATAGAGAAAAATCACACTTGGGAACTGGTTCCAAGACCAAAGAATAAGAATGTGATTGGCACAAAGTGGGTCTTCAGGAATAAATTGAATGAAGATGGATAGGTTGCAAGGAACAAAGCTATATTGGTATGTAAAGGATATGCATAGGCTAAAGGAATCGACCCTTAAGAGATGTCTGCCCCAGTTGCCAGAATGGAAGAAATCCGTTCTCTTTTAGCTTATGCATGCTCCAAATATATTAAAATGTATCAAATGGACGTAAAATCATCTTTTCTAAATGGGGAACTTGAAGAATAAGTCTACATTGAACAACCAGAAGGATTTCAGTTGTCAGAAAACGCAGATTATGTGTGTAAATTAAAGAAGGTTGTGTATAGTCTAAAACATGCTTCTAGAGCATGGTACTCTAGACTAGATAAGTATCCACAACAGGCAGGGCTCAGATAGTATCTAGACTAGATAAGTATTTGCAGCAGGTAGGGTTAAGATCTACTACCAGAGAAGAAGGAGAGAGAGAGAGTGGCACATATCTAGGAGAGGAATTTCTGTATTAGCATAAGAGATCTCTTGGCATTATATTGGCTATCTATATTAAGGAAGTTTTGCTGGGTTTTCTTCCCCTAGAGGGTTTCCAAGGATAAGTGTTGTGTCTCTTGTAATTGTGTATTTCTCAGTGATCTTGGATTATGCTATTATTATCTAGTGAAATGAAAACATCTATAATAATGGCTTAAACATTAACATGGTATCAGAGCCAAGACGAAGGAAGCATCTTTCTCAAGTGAAAAACGTCACTGTTACCGTACATGAAAATTACGGCCTTTTGATAGTGAAGCTTTTCAGCCCCAAAACCATCTAGAAAAGTGCACCCTTCCCTAAGGATCAGTTTGGCACTCTTAGCGCACCTTTTCAGTGGATGGATCTCCTGAAAAGTGAAACCTTAGTTTCAGAAAGTACCAGAAGTACCAAAAAACCTGTGTACCAAAAGTACTAGAAGTACCAGAGGTACCAGAAGCACCAGTCCAGAAATCCGTAGATCAAATTTGGAGGAGAAAAAGTTGGATTTTCTCAGATCCAAACACACCAGGCTACTTGCCTCAGCCAAGCGCACCTCTTGGTAAGTTCAGTTTTTTCTATTGAGAACTTTCATGTTTTCGGTCATTTTCCTAGCTACAGTTAAAGATGTCTACAAGCGTTAAGCTTGTTGACAAGTTAGAAGGAGTGGAAAACTTTCGTTATTGGAAGTATAGGATTGGCCTCATTCTTGAAGAGAATGACCTAGCAATATTAGTCAAAGAAAAAGTACCAGAACCTGATGATGCTCCAAAAAAGGAAAAGCATCAAAAGAACACAATAAGGGCCAAAAGAATCATTGCAAATTCAATAAAGGAACACCTGATTCCTTATGTGTCATCCAAGAAGACTCTGAAAGAAATGTTTGATGCCTTGACCAGACTATATGAAGGAAAGAACATAAACCAAAAGATGAATCTTAAAACTCAACTAAAGAATACAAGGATGTAGAAAGGAGAAATGATTCAGGAATACTTCTCCATAATCTCAAAATTCAAAGAACATCTAGAAGATATTGGAGATACCATAGACGAATACGAACTCATAATGACAGCTTTAAATGGTCTCACAAGACCTTGGGATGCTTTCATCTAGACGATATGTCCAGAAAGGAGAAACTGAAGTTTGACAGTCTATGGGAAGAATGCATCCAAGACGAAACAAGATTAGTGAATAGGGAAGGGTTACTAGCTATGGATGATGATCAAGCCCTAGCTACTCACACCAAAGGAAGAAGAAAGAAACCCTACTTCCAAAAGGATACTCATAAAGAGCCTCAATAATCAAATAAATCCAATCATAAAGAATCTCATTCAAGGATATTTCAGAAGAGAGGACAACGAAAAGAAAGAGACTACTCATCTGTACAATGCTATCATTGTGACAAGATGGGACACATTGTGAAGTTTTCTCCAGCCAAATGAGAAGAATACAAGAGAAAACATAAGAGGCTCCATGCCCATGTAGTCGAAGATGAAGAGCCACCCACAAAGATGATAAGAGAGAAGATCAAAGATCATGTCTTGATCTCAGTCCTCTTAGGATCTGTAACACCTGGAGAGGACACTTGGCTCATTGATAGTGGTGCATCCAAGAACATGATGGTACAAAGAAACATTCTCTCTTATATCTCAGAAAATTATTTTTCTCAGAAAGTGACACTTGGAGATGATTACCAATATCCCATCAAGGGAGTGGGAGAATCAAACCATAAATCAAATTCAGGGAATTCACTAAAAATGAAGGATGTAATATATGTACCAGGCTTGAAGAATAACCTAATCTCCATTTCAGCTTTAGAAAAGAAAGGCTTCATAGTTTCCTTTATAGATGGAGAAGTTCTTATGTGGGCTAAAGGAGAAACCTTAAATGAAGCGATCATCATTGGTAATGAAGAAAATGGCTTGTATAAATTAAAGGGTCACTCAGAGGCTGCCATGATCCACACCATTGAAAACTCATGTGAACTTTGACATAGAAGATTAGGTGACATCAACTACAAGGTGCTACCATACATATGAAAAGCAGTCACAGGTTTACCAGAACTCAAAGGTGACCATAAAGGCGTATGCAATGGATTTGCACAAGGGAAGAATATCAAGAACTCGTTTCCGAAGAGGGACAACAAGACAGAAGGAGTCCTAGAACTCATCCATTCAGATGTATGTGGCCCAATGCCATCATCCTCCATTAGCAGGTATGTATATTTTGTATCATTCATTGATGATTACTCTCATAAAACCTGCATATATTTATTGAAAACTAAAGATGAAGTGTTCAGCAAGTTCAAGGAATTCAAGGCCTTGATAGAGAACCTTTATGAAAAGAAGATTAATATACTCAGGTCAGATAATGAAGGAGAATATACCTTAAAAGAATTTGTGAAATTCTGCAAAGATGTTGGGATCAAGAGGGAACTCACTACTCCCTATAATCCCCAACAAAACAGTGTAGCTGAATGGAAGAATAGAACCATATTGGAAGCTATGAAGACTATGATCCATGATCAAGATCTTCCTATGTGCTTATGGGAAGAAGCAGCAATGGCAGTTGTTTATGTGAAGAACTGATTGTCCCATAGTGCACTTGGGCTCAATACACTGGAAGAGATTTTCACTGGAAATAAGCCAGAGGTAAGCCATCTCAAAATATTTGGTTGTCCAATGTTTATTCATATACCTAAAGAAAAGAGAAACAAACTAGACCCTTCAGGAAAGAAGGGAATATTTGTGGGATACTGTGAGGTCTCCAAGGCCTTCAGAATCTATATACCAGGTCAACATCACATTTATATCAGCAGGGATGTGACCTTTGATGAAGATGCAATGCTCAAGAAATCTAAACTATGCCAACTTGAATAGGTATATGAAGAGGAACCCATAATCCCCAATACTGCAATGAGGGAGGTTCCCAGAGCTGTAAAACCAGTGAGGGAAGTCGTAACTTACCCTGATGATGAACTTCTACAAGACCATGATATATTAGAAGTACAAGAACCTCCTCAGATGATGATCCTCCATAAAATAAATCCAGCTTGGGCTAGAGAGCTTATTCAATATGGAGATAAGTACGGTGTTCCCCAAGGAGCTACGAGACAGGTGAAAAGACCAAAGCCATTCTCCAGTTATACGGCTTTGATGTCTGATATCCTAGAAGAGGATCCTACCTACTTTAAAGAAGTCATTTAGAGGAAAGAATGGGAAGATGCCATGACAGAGGAATACCAATCCATAATGAATAATGAAGTATGGGAAATAGTTCCTATACCAAAGAATAAAGATGTGGTGTCC
Source organism: Picea engelmannii (assembly GCA_009831015.1). Taxonomy (NCBI): domain Eukaryota; kingdom Viridiplantae; phylum Streptophyta; class Pinopsida; order Pinales; family Pinaceae; genus Picea; species Picea engelmannii. Next base: position 137,515 of record ML785644.1, on the reverse strand, counting down.
TCTAGATGGCTCTTCAAAATAAAACATGTTGCTAATGGAAGTATTGAGAAGTATAAAGAAAGATTTGTCACTCGTGGTTTTTCCTAGAAGGAAGGTATTGACTATGAAGAGACATTCACTCCTGTGGCCAGATACACTTTGATCAGAACCATCATAGCTCTTGTAGATAAAATGAAGTGGAAGCTGCACAAGATGGACGTGAAGACATCTTTCCTAAATGGTGTTATCGAAGAGGAATTGTATATATAGCAACCACAAGGATTTGAGGTTGAAGACATGAAGTCTCATGTCTGCAGATTGAAGAAAGCCTTATACGGATTGAAGCAAGCTCCTAGAGCTTGGTATGGCTGTATAGACAGTTTCTTGACGAGCTTAGGCTTTACCAAGAGTAAAGAAGACTCAAATCTCTACTTCAAAATCATGAATAATGAGCTAGTAATCTCACTGCTATATGTGGATGACTTATTCTTAACTAGAGAAGAAAATCTCATCACTAAATGTAAAAAGAGACTTGCCTCAGAATTTTAAATGAAAGACCTTAGCCTAATGCATTATTTCTTAGGTCTTGAGGTATGGCAGATTCCTGAGAGGATCTTCCTTAACCAAGGGAAGTATATAGTCGAAATCTTTAAGAGATTCGACATGTTGGAATGAAAGCCCATGAATACACCCATGGAAGTGAAGATGAAGCTATTGGTCGATACATCGTCAGAATTGATTGATGCCACACTGTATTGACAGATTATTGGATCACTGATGTACTTGATGAACACCAGACCAAACATTTGTTTGTCGTGAACACCTTGAGTCAGTTTCTGGTAGAACCTAGACATGTTTACCTAATGGCTGCAAAACATGTGATGAGGTACCTTAAAATTACAATATATTATGGTCTCAGCTATGATGGAGATCATAATTTCACATTGAGTGGATATACTGATGTAGATTGGGCAGGAAGTGTTTCTAACAGGAAAGCACTTCAGGATGTTGTTTCAATTTGGGATCAGTTATGAACTCGTGGCAGAGTAGGAAGCAATCTATCATTGCTCTCAGCACAACATAAGTAGAATACATTGTTGCATGTTCTGCTAGCTGCGATGCTATATGTATTCGAAAGTTGTTGACCAACCTATTTGAATTAGAGATGAGAGAAACCTTGATTCTATGTGATTAGATGATTCTATTGACCAAGCCTCTATCTCATGTGAAGTTTGAGTACTTCCGAGATAAGCTTGGCATAGTCCGAAAGGACCTTCCTCAAAAGGGGGAGTAGTTGTTGTGATGAGATATTCCCTGCTTCCGACCTTGTGGTTGTGACGTAAAGTAGGACCTGTACCTTTCTTCTGACCTAGTTGTCAGACATAAAGAAAGATGATGTGTTCCTTGCTTCTGACCTAGTTGTCATACGTAAAGCAAGATGAGATTTGTACCTTGATTCTGACCTATTTGTCAGACGTAAAGAAATATGAGATGTGTACCTTGCTTCTAACCTAGTTGTCAGATGTAAAGCGAGATGAGATGTGTACCTTGCTTCTAACCTAGTTGTCAAATGTAAAGCAAGATGAGATGTGTACCTTGCTTCTGACCTAGATGTTAGACATAAATCAAGAAGAGATGTTCCTTGATTCTGACCTAGTTGTCAGATGATAAAGCAAGAAGATATGTTGCTTTCTTCTGACCTATTTTTTAGACATAAAGCAAGAAGAGATGTTCCTTGCTTATGGCCTAGTTGTTAGACATAAAGCAGGAAGAGATGTTCCTTGCTTCTGACCTAGTTGTCAGACATAAAGCAAGATGATATGATCAGACTATCACTGTGCTTCCAACTGGATAGTTGTGACGTAAAGCCAGTCTAGTATCTTGCTTCCGAACAGATGGTTGTGACGTAAAACAAAACGTGTACCTTGCTTCTGACCTAGTTGTTAGACGTAAAGCAAGCTGATGTGTTCCTCGCTTCTGACCTAGTTGTCAGATGTAAAGCAAGATGAGATGTGTACCTTGCTTTTGACCTATTTTCCAGATGTAAAGCAAGATGAGATGCGTACCTTGATTCTGACCTAGTTGTCAGATGTAAAGCAAGATGAGATGTGTACCTTGATTCTAACCTAGTTGTCAGATGTAAAGCAAGATGAGATGTGTACCTTGCTTCTGACCTAGTTGTCAGACGTAAAGCAAGAAGAGATGTTCCTTGCTTCTGACCTAGTTGTCAGATGTAAAGCAAGAAGAGATGTTCCTTGCTTCTGACCTAGTTGTCAGATGTAAAGAAAGAAGAGATGTTCCTTGCTTCTGACCTAGTTGTCAGACATAAAGAAATATGATATGATGAGACTAGCATTGAGCTTCGAGTTGGATATCTATGACATAAAGCCAATCTAGTATCCTTCTTCTGATCGAATGGTTGTGACATAAAGCAGGACGAGTATATTGCCTCCATCTTTAGTGTTGTGATGTAAAGCAAGAAAATGAGATGAGATAAGTACTGAGCTTCTAGCTTGACAGCTTTGATGTAAAGCCAGTCTTGTATTATGATGAGCCAGCCTTGTGCTGTGATGATGATGATATATTAGTTTTTATATTAATACATATTGATGCATATGAGGATGAAATTCCTTTGAGAATGACGATGCCGCCGATGAAGAAAACTTCTGATGATTTATAGATACGCCAGTCAGTGTTCCAAGATGATATTGATGATGTTGTCCTCTCACCCACTTGATGTTGTTGATGATGTTGTCCTCTCTCTTTCTCACATGATGCTACTGAAGAATACCCTTCTTGTTAAGGAGGAGTGTTGAAATAATGTAACTGCAAAGAGTATTCTTATTATTATTGATATATTATTCATAGGATCAATTCCCATTGTGGATTGATCATGTCGGTTATTGTAATATGACCAAATCCCCTTTTGCGAATTGGTCAAAAGACAATTGTAATAGGTAGAATAAGAAGTCAGCCCCAACAAATATTAAAGAGACCCAGAAATATAATAAAGGTGGGTTTACCCACCCAGTTTGAGAAGTCGGCCTTGCAAGTGAAGAGACACTTCACACGTGCCAAACTTGTATAAATAAAGGAGGTTAGCACCTCACTTAGACAAAACTCACTTGCTCATTTTGAGAGACAAGTTCAGATGTGCTACCAGAGAAGAAGGAGAGAGAGAGTGGCACATATCTAGGAGAGGAATTTTTGTATTAGCATAAGAGATCTCTTGGCATTGTATTGGCTATCTATATTAAGGAAGTTTTGTTGGGTTTTCTTCCCCTAGAGGGTTTCCCACGATAAATGTTGTGTCTCTTGTGATTGTGTATTTTTCAATGATCTTGGATTATGCTATTATTATCTAATGAAATGCAAACATCTATAATAATGGCTTAAACATTAACACAAACTTTGACAGATATACAGGTTGAGTATGATGAGCCCATTCCAATCTATTGTGATAATACAAGCACCATCAATATATCAAATAATCTGGTGATGCAGTCCAAGACAAAGCACATTCCAATCAAGTATCATTTTTTATGGGAACAGGTTGTAGAAAAAAACATTAGATTTGAGTATGTGGGCACAAAAGAACAAGTGGAAGACATCTTTACAAAACCATTTCCACGGGAATCCTTTGAGTATCTTCTCCATAGACATGGAGTTATTTCTATTCCAAAATGAATGATTTTGAATGCTCATCTTATATGTCTTAGATGTACATGAGGAAGCACCATAAGAAGACAATTCAGTTAGGGGGATCAACTCCAGATGGAAAGATACCTTTTCCATTGATAACAAATGGGGAGAGATTTATTATATGCAAAGGATAGAGGCATGGTTCCAGGGGCAGGTGATTTATCAGATGAAGAGGACAGAGGCATGGTTCCAGGGGGAGCATGAGTGATATGATTTTAGTATTGCATCAGAGTGTTTCCATCAATGCCAAAGGATATATAAGCCTAATTTATTAGGGAAGGTGAAGAAAAGAAGGTCGTAATTCAAGGAAGGATAAATTCTTTTGATGATGCTTTCTAAGGTATGTTATTTACAAGTCCTCTCACCATTTTCGCAATAATTTTTTTTTTTAAATTATTCAGACCGTAAAATTTCTATGTATTTGATGAAACATATCCAAGTATATGTGGTAAATAAATCATCCTGTGGGTCATTGTATTTTTGGAGTTACACTCCATGGAAAATAGGGTTTTTGGCTAGTCCCAAAACTAGTCAAAAACAGGTGTTTCGGGTAAAAACGTCATAACTTCTTCATAACCAATACAAATTCAGTAAGACCAAATGTTTTGGTTGGATTATAGTCTTTAGTATGATTTTTAATAGTTTCATATCTATTCAACAAATATTCCATGCGGGGAACTCTCTATAAGGTCGCTCTCTAGAATAAGACAAAATTCAGCAAGGTATACCATTTTTGCTATAACTACTTTTATGAGAGGTTCCAAGTAGTGAAACCTGGAGAAATTGCATAAAATACATTGAAGAACATTGTGTATCAGTTTCATATTTTTATTCATTATAGGTACAAAGTTATTATTATTTCAAGTTAGGGTTGTTGACTAATCCAAAACTAGTCCTGTGAGACTAAAGAAAAGTTTGATGTAAATGTTAGTCTCTTGTTGTTTAAAGTTAAGGAAGCTTTGCAGGTATGTGATCATATACACCAGGTCTATTACAAAGTTATAAATCATATTTGGGTGATGAAATTGATGAGGTATTTTGGTTGAGGTACAAGTTGGGTACATGGTTGAGACAAGTAGTTGATGAGTTGGCACATACATGAGGTGTATAGTTGATGATGTTGGTACATATTGATGAGCCATAGTTGATGATTAGTTGACACATGATTGGTACATAATTGGTGCATGGTTTGTTCCACTTGTTTATGGTACATGTTGGTGCATGGTTGATGCACTTGTTTATGGTACAGGTTGATTATAGGTTGAGGTATAGGTTGATGCATGGTTTAGGTTTATTGGTATAGGTTTAAAATGGTATATCTCACAGTGATAGTGTGAAATTGGTTCCATTATTCTACTTCTAATTTAGGGCGGTTGGATGGGGCAAGGACATGTGGTTGTAGCCACCTTCTGGTTGTAACCAAAGAACATAGGGGGTTGTAGCCTCCTTATGGTTGTAGCCAGAGAATTGGGGAGTTGGAGCTTCCCTCAGGTTGTAGCCTGAGAAACTAGGGGGTTGGAGCCTCCTTCTAGTTGTAGTTGTAAAAAAAAGGAAGTTAGTTCTATGAATGAATGCAATTCTTTAGGACATATAAGAGAAAAAATTCGATTTGGGTTTCCACGTAAAAAACTGGTGTATTATGTATGTGTGTGAATGTTCATTTCTTATTTCTCATTATTGTATAATAATTCTACATTGATATAACACTTGGATTATTTGAATAAAAACTATTATAATTATGCTATTACTGATTCACCCTCCCTCTTAGTAATCCAACAACCATTTGGGAACCAACTACCATTATGCAACAATTTCCTCATCTTAATCCTTGAGGGCAAGGTTGTTTTTAAGGGGCAGGACATGTGAGGGACCTAGCCCCTCATGTAGGTATAATAATATATTTCCATGTAATAAAGGTCAATATTAATAAGTCCTAACAATAAGGAAGAATAAGTCCTATGCAAGAAGACCTAATAGAAGCTTAGACTTCTAGAAGGATCTTCCTCTAGATGGTTCTTTTGATATACATATTGAGTATAAATAGGAGTCGAGGGTATGAGAATTTTTTTCTTGGATATTATTGTAATAGAGCTCTACTCTATTGGAGGTTTCCCCTTGGATGAGGCAAGTGAATATTTCTCTCAGTAATAAAAGTGCTCTTTCTGGTGTTATTCTGGTATCATTTTGGTATTATTGTTGTGTTGTTCTAGTTATATTGTTGTTCATATGCCATTTCTATCTATTTATTTATGTTCTACATTCTCTTTTATATATGGAATATTACACATATCCTTGTAGATCTAACTTAAAGAAGAAAAGATAATATAAGAATTCCTGAAGATTTAGATGATGAATAAAGAATAAGAGGTTGAGAATATTGAAAAGGAGGTTGTCACATTGAGAGAAAAAATAATCAATCCAAGCAATAACGATCAAGAGACAAAAACATCCACATCACCAGTAGAGAATGTTGAAGATAAGCACTCTAAGTTTCCAGAAAACAAGAATGAAGAAAAGAGTAAGATTTATGTAGAAGTACTCAAAGGAAGTAATCATCATCTTCTATAATCAAAGAAAAAAGATAGAGATGCATCTTCAAGAAGACCTTCCACATTCAAGCCACAAAGAAGATCCAATGATGAACATGATCAACCAAGAATGGAATTTAGAAGGACTACACCACAAAGAAGATCATCCACTCCTAGGTATGTAAATTTATTTTATGGCCATTGTTTTTATTGTACTAACTTTGGACATAAAGTTTTAGATTGCAGGGCTTATGGAAGAAATGCTCAAGAAAGAAATGATTATGTGGCCCCACATAACATTGAATGTTATGAATTCCACAATTATGGTCACATAGATCATGATTGTAGAACTATGATGGATACTTCTATGAGAAATAACATTGATATCAGATATAAGAAGGTTTGGAAAAGAAAACAAGAACATGTAAAGGAAGATCAGATGAATGAATAAGTCATACTCATAGGATTGGAAATAGTACAAGACAAAGACAAATCTATAGGTAAAAATGAAGATGTCATATATAGGAAGGTTTGGAGAAGAAATGAAAAACAAGAAGAATTGTTGAATAAAGACCAAGTCCCAGAGATCACAGGATTTGCAATAATGCAAGAAAGAAAAGAAGAACAGGTGAATAAAAAATAGGCCTGAGATATTGTAATTTCAGGAATTGTAGTGCAATATCAATCCATATGAATAAAGGAATAAGTTAGAGTTAAAAAATATGATGAGTCGACAAATAAAGAGGAATATTACTCTCCATCAGAGTGAGTATTTTCCCAAGCCACCCGACTTGGAGACTCCCAACAAATATGAATATTGAATAGGGGGAGTCAGTGTACTAGATATTATAGATAATATGACCACCCTTCAAGAAGGTTGTGTTGGCATGTTTTACAGACAGTGTGTGCTTGTCATTGATGGCAAGAATAGTGTGTGCATTGATGGAAAAATAGGAACAACATAAGCTAAGGAGGATTAGCACAGAGTCACACGTAGTGCGTAGGTGTGCACCAGGGACGAGGTTAACTCATTGCCAAAGCTCAAGAGAGATAGTGTACTCAGGATCTTAGGTGGATCAAAGGTTGAGGCCTTTGACACTTAGAAAATTTTCTAAGTAAGGAGGATGCGTAAGCTCGGACAGAGAAGCGACATTGATCGTTAGATCCCATTCAAAATTCTCGATGACCGTGAGATCTGAATCCAGACCAGAGGAGCGCAAAGATGCAAGATAGATCTCTGGCATTAGATACGAGCATAGGGTCTGACCATCATTGGATCAGGAATAACCTACATGTTCTTTAAAGTGCAAGATCGAAGCGGTGGTCCAACTCCATTTTGGAGTTTTGGCTATCGGGGTTTCAGATACCCGAAGTTGGAGTGTCGAAACACTTTGCAACAAGAATGCCAAAATTGTGATATGCGATATCGCGATATGATCTGAGCTGTTGAATCAAGATCAGATCTAGACCATCGAATCAGAGGACATGTGGCGAAAGAGCGTCATGTCGCTGACTAGAAAATCAAAGGAATGGGGTTCCCTAACCTCTTGAATTCGCGATATGATAAATCGTGAAACTATATTAGCCATCAGATCGAGGTTTGTTTTGGACCGTTGATCCAGCTCCATCTTGGAGTCTCACCTATCACAACTTGGAGTGACGAGAACCTTCATCTAAGGAATAGAGAGATGAGAGATCGTGAAAAGACCAGGACCATAGGATCACCAAGAACATGAACCGTCAATCTAAGCTCCATCTCGGAGCTTCGCCTATCGCGACTTGGAGTGACGAGAACCTCCATCATAGGAATCACGAGATGTGAACTCACGATAAGATCTGGATCGTCAATAAACCAAGATTCTAGACCGTTGATCCGACTCCATTTCAGAGTTTCACGAATCATGACTTGGAGAGGCAAGAAACATAACCGCAAGAGTGCTGAAGTGTCGAAACCTGAAATTACCAACTACAGTTGTTGAATAAAGGTTGTGGTCATATCCCTTGGTCACATCGGTGGGAGATGGAGGAAAGAGCTAGAGAAACCAAGCTCCTTTTTAGGGATCATGACTAGGAGTGTCGAGACACTTGGTCACCCAAATGTCGAATTGTCGAATGTTGAAATGCTGAAATGAATGCAAGATCGCATGGAGCCAATCCAACGACGTAGGTGAACTTGAGCATAATCAGAGGGATAATATTCTTCCTCATAGTGTAACTTCTAGAAACCATTGATGGTCTCTGCCAGAGAATTCGAAGAGACCTCTGTGTGATCGCCAGAGGAGATGAAGAGTCTCCAAGCTTCGTCCAGTGAAGGAAGATGATTCTTAGAGGGATTGACAGGTGGATGAGCATTGAAGTCTGTAACTGAAAAAATAAAGGATAAGCTCGACTGTGCCAGAGAAGACGAAGAGTCTCAACTACCAAAGAGGCTGAGGAATCTCATTAGAACACCCAGTGATGCTCGAGGCATGGTGGGAACCACCAGAGAAGATGAAGAGTTGCGATGATGATCAGGCAGAGCACTTGAGATGTGGAGGGAATTGGCATAGTATGAGCATGCAGAGGAATGGAAAATATTGCATGCACAAGGTGCACAGAAGTTATAAGTACATAGTACAGAGAAGAGATTGGGTTATTCTTGCTGTTGGAGTTGTTGTGGATGTTGGTGTTGAAGGTGATTCATGCATGAAGAAGGATCATAGTGTAGTAGCTGAATAGAACAGAAGAAGAACTGTGCAGTGAATGGACATGGCACACAGAGCATACAAAGTATAAGAACATAATGGGTTGCAGATGCATGCTGGAAGACAGTGAGGTAGTCTGAGTAGAAAAATGTTGCAGAACAATGATGAGTCTGGTAAGATGTTATTGAACACTATATCACTGAAATAGGTTTTAGTATTTCATATTCATAATCCAGGGTGGTTGGGAGGTGCTAGGGAGGACTGGTGTCTTCATAGGTTCAAGTGGGTGCTTGAACACAGGTAGTTGGTGCTTCCTTCTAGTTGGTGCTAGAGAAACCAGGGAGTTGGTGCTTCCTTCTAGTTGGTGCTAGAGAAACCAGGGAGTTGGTGCTTCCTTCTAGTGGGTGCTAGAGAAAAACAGAGATTTGGTACTCTCAGCAAGTTGCAGCTTGCAAAACAGAGGTTGTAGCCTCTTAATGAGTTGGTGCTCATATGTATGATAATGTAAAGAATGTAAATAATACTTATCATATAAAAAAGAAGAGGTTTTTACCCTGTATGGGTTTCCTTGGGAAATATCTGTCTCTGTGTTTGTCATATATGTGAATGATGCTAAATGTGCCATTGTTTATTTCCCTACATTATTGTGATGATCATTGAGTGCCTTGTAAAGATTTTGAAAGAAGCATAATTGTTTAAGCATGGTAACAACTGATTCAACCCCCCCCCCTTTCAGTTGTCCAACAATTGGTATCAGAGCTAGACACTTTTACCTAAGGGTAGATCCTAAAGCTTAAACATGTCAAGCCATGAAGGAAATTCAACCAATAAGGCCCCTCTGTTTAATGGAACAAACTTTGCCTTCTGGAAAGTTAGAATGAGAACCTACATAATGTCGTTAGGTGCAGATGTCTGGGATGTGGTAGATACTGGTTATGTAAAGC
>ML785644.1:101623-114619 GCA_009831015.1 Picea engelmannii | reverse complement strand
TCTTGGACTTGAACATTTAAGTGGGGTAAAAGGAGGTTGCCCCCTCGAAGAGGCTTATTATCTGATATTATCTCTTTTTCAAGGCGTTGAGTACTTTTCTTGAGGTTTTTCTATGCTATATTGATGTTTGGTTCTTAACATATAGCAGTCAAATAGAAGAAGTAAATAATGAAAAATTGATCATTTGAGAATTAGTGTTCCCACATAAGTATGTGTTGGAATATACACATGCAAAATTTTATTATTATATTCCATGTATGTATTCAGGAAGGGATATCTTCAGTACAGTTTGTTCCATACATTCAAAGTTTCATTTAGAAGACCATTGGATATGTAATGATTAGTTATAGCCACGATTCCTTCATTATAATATAGTAATATATGGGTCAGCATTGTTGAAAATTGAGTAGCAAAGGTATGGAAAGTTTGTGACATATGGATAGATATGGATAAATAACATGTATAGAAAACAGGGGTCAGAGAAGATACATAGTAGTTCATATACAATTGGAATCAGTTGAATTAGTTGCAATTAGTTGGTCACAGAAAGGAAAGCAGTAAAAGGCATAACAAAATAGGGAAAGAGAAATAGTCAGCAGAATTGAAATCAATAGAAGAAAATGATTAAACAATATAGTCAAGTGAACATGACAAGTGAATGATGAAATCAAATTTTTAATTATTTTTATATATATCAGAGAGTTACAAGAGGAAACACCAATGGAAAATTAGCAAGCACTAGAATATAGGAAAGGAAACACTTACATGTATCCCTAAATTTGATCTACACGACATCTTGTAGAGAAGTTGAGAGAAGAGAAATCATCAAGATATTTAGAAAGGAAGAGAAGTAGCATACAGACATGGGGAGACATACCAACATGGCGAGTTATCCTTATTCCCATGATGTCAAGTGAGATAAAGAGAAATATCAGAAGAGTCAAGCCCATGAAGTAAGATAAGGATTTGTTATCCCCTAGCCTAGGGATAACTAAGGAGATCACGTCTCGAGGCTCACAGGTCCTAGACATGGAGTATCAAGAGCTAGATGAGTTAAGAATGGCCCTAGAGGGTCCCTCTTTTCTTTAGTGCAAACCACATATCAACAACAAAAGTATCCATCACACCAGCTAGGTCCTGAAGTAACAGTGAGTCCAGGTGTTATCGGACTAATCAGTAGGTGCGGACACTAACTGATCTCCCTAGATCCACCTAGATCTAGAACAAAACACACCAGAACATGACGCTTTCCTTAAGTTTTAGATATTGAATTTACTAACTAAAGAGGGATGGGTGACATACCGTTTAAATGTCTCTTCCTCTCCCCATCACCATCCTAGCTCTGTTCCAACGCTAATACATTGATGATCCTACAAAATAAAACAACCAACCAAAGTGATAGAAATAACATAAACTCAATATAAACCTATGTATGTGATCAAGGAATCATACAATAAAACACAACAAGCTTTATAGGAAAGAATCATATTACTGTATCATATTAAATGTGAAAGAGAGATTACAACCATGGCCTTGATGTCGTAAGGTCCCTTCCAATTATCCTTCATTCCCCACACACTTTCACTCCAAGAATTTTGAGAGCATAGATATAATACTACTCACAATCTATCTTGACAAAGCAAATCTCAAAGCCACTCTAACCAAGCTAACAATTCCAAGCCGAATCCCACTTCAAGCTCCAAAATCAAAAGCTCAAAAGCTAACCAAAGCTCCAAGCTAACTTTCTCCATGAGAACTCCTCTCCTTTTATAAGTTGAAGAGGATAAGGTGAGGAGGTTAGGATGATCCCACTAAATCATGAAAGTGAGTAAGATCGAAACCATTCGGATGCCACCTCACCATAGAAGTTTCTCCTTCTAGAAGATTCAAGAAAACACTTGTTTTTCCCACGTGTAGGCATTCTCGCACACCACCTATAGAGCAACCTACGAACATCTCGCACCCTAGCTATGGTGAAACCTGTGAGAATCAGGCATTCTTGCACCTTGCCTATATAGCAACCTGCGAACTTCCTTTTTTTACAGGGTTTTTACAAGGGAAAATGCAACTTCTTTTCTCAGGAAAAGTTCTTCTCCCTTCTCTCTTCAAGAACTCAGGGCACTGACCCCTCTGAAGGAAATAGATAGGTTTACATCATTAACGGTCATAGGGATGACGAAAATAATGTGTAACAGAGATCCCCCCAAAGTATGAAGTTAGAACAGAGTGATAACTGAAATACTTTGTCGAGTGTGTGTAGGGAACAAGAAACAGTCGGTCGGAAACCTGCCAACAAACAAGAAAATATAGTACAATAATATATCATCACGGAGGTAGGCATTCCCATACTCAGAATACAAATGACTCAAATCATAAATGTCGACATGCGAAGATCCATGTCAAGTAAGACAAATCATGGTCACCAAACATACACTGTGGATCCATGCCAATATGACCGAAATCTGAACATAGCCACCAAAAATACACTGTGGATCTATGTGTTAAAGACTCAAATTTGAACATAGCCACTTGTTAGCAACATTTCTTGTATAGGGGTGTTTTCCTCTCTGATTTTAGGCCTCTGGTATAAACACATAGAAGTGGGGTTTTGAAAACCAGTTAGATGAGTTTTATTCAAAGGCTGCAGCCATAAGCGCCAAGCGCAACTCATAGAAGAAGTCCATTTCGGGCTTAAATCAAGCGAGTGAGCAGTCTGATTTCAATGACAAGGATCAAGAGACAAAGAAAATCAATGATTATCGGGATTTTGGGGCTACCAAGTTACCTGATATATAGCGTCAGAGAAAGAGCCTATATTTCGAGATTAAATTTGGGTCGTCCGATCCAGTGACGCATGGCACAAGATCTAGTCACATTAGCATATCGACATTTGGGAGTTCGAAGGAGAAAAGTCCCTCGTCATCTCACATCTCGAAACCATGAACCCTAAAATGCCGATAAGCACCTTTGAAGCCAAGCCTATGGTCCTAGAAACCGGTCACGTCAAGCGAGACTAGTAATAGAGGCAACCCTCCTCTAAATACCATCTTGATCATCCATCTGAAGGACACGCGGCGCAATAGTTGGGCCACAAGTGTGGCCCTTTAGGATTTTCATGTTGAAAGTGTTGAGGTCATCTCAGTCGTTCATCCATCAGTGAGGCTCAGGCACATTTAATGTAAAGAGGGCATAGATCTGGACGATCATGATCCAGGCACTCAAATTTACGGACAAGGTCCAATTCCGCACCCCCTCTGTCATTATGGATTTAATGAGAGGAGGGGGGTATGGAATCGGAGATAATTTATGCGCGCATCTAGACAGCTTAAGTCTCGGCACTTAGATCTTCGGTCTGTATTGAATTCTAGACCCCCCCATCGGTTCTGCCTTTAATGGAAGGGGGGGGGGTCCAGAATGGAATTTCACTCTAGCACGCCCCCTTCCTATCGTGTCACTGTCATCCTCCTCGTTTCCACCTATTCTCCACCTACTGCCACCCTCTTCCCCTGCACTCCACACACCTTCCTCCTCTTTCCTATTCAGACCGCGTGGCATTCCTCAGCTTATGTCACAACTCCCATTTCCTCTCCATCACCTCCACAGTGTTGACACCATCGCTCCCATCATACCCTTTTTCACATCCACCATAGGGGTCCCTCGCAACAGTCTAGCGAAGAAGAATCCAAAGAGAGACTATTCAGCTGATCCAGGTGGCACCATTAGGAGACCTCCACATCCCAGAAGGCAGAGTTGACTAAGGCTACCCCCAGTCCCAAGAAAGTAGTTATTGTGGTTGTTGTTGGTGGTTGAGCATCATCTATGCCATAAAAAGAAAATCCAGCAAGGGACTAAAGATGGTCGATTCATCTACAGTAGGACAGTCTGAAATCTTATAGCATCTATCTTGGGTGCACGATCAGCTAGATTCTGCATGCACAGACTCTCAGAAGACATGCAGACACAATATTTTTAATGCAGTGTCTTGTTTTTGCTACTGTTGTTGTTTTGAGTATATGTAGGCGTTTTCGCCATTTTTGTAGGCATCGATGGTAGAGCGAAGCTCCCGATGGTAAAGTTTTAGTAGACGTCTCTAGTTCTCTGGTTATGCATCTGTATGTAAGATTTATTTTTTAATGACAGACAATTTTCTTATCCCATCTAGTTTTCATCTCATACCGAGGGAGTTTATGATTGACTGATTCACATGAATTATTGCAATTATGTTATGATAAAGGATTTATTGTTGCATTGTTGTATTCTCCCATTTTCTGCATTTGAATGTAAGAAGATCTTGCCTTTAGTTGTTTTCTCCTACAGTCTATTAGAAACCTGATGTTTATGACAGACCTTTGCAGTTCTCTTATACAAGTCTTCCCCCTACTCACCCTTACTACAACTCACTATCTAAAGTTTGTCTAAGACCTCGCCTGCCCATGCATGCTTGGCCTAGTTTCATAGTTAGAAAAACATTGTTTTGAGTTAACTTCCATTCGATCACCCCTTTTTATAAACAAATCGTGCCATAAACTGATGGGCATTGGGCTCTGCTCCTCCTGCAATCCAGGAGTGACTTCTGACGCTAACATTTTTGGCATCATTGCCGAGGACGAAGTTGAAGATTTTACCTGGGAAGAATGACATTGAGCCTCTGATTATAAAGGTGCATTAGACATCAGAGCCCTTCAATATTGCTACTATGCACCTGGCGACTCCACTGTGGAAACTCCAAGGTTTCCACATAACTATTTCAGCTATGGATATTGTTAGCACACCTAAAAGTTGACCCAGAGGAGCTTTCTCAAGAAGGTTTTAGAAGTTTCTTTCTCAGCCTAGGAAGTTTCCTGGGGTAAGGACCCAACATTAGGATCTGGCCTTTGATGGTGAACAAAGACTAGTCACATTCGAAGCTGCACGTATTTCACCTGGTGACTCCATGATTCGAGGATTGATTGGCGACTCCACTGGTCCGGATGGAGAAGATCTTGGCTCGCATGTTTTTCTCCTTTTGATTTTTATGTTATTCCTGGTTTTCCTAATGTTGTCCCCTCTCCGAATGAATGGGGCGATTATTTGCCCAGATTTGCAAAATGTGAAGGGGACAACCCTGCTCAGCACCTCAGTGAGTTTCATGAACTCATGCGTTAGTGGGAGATACATCATGAGGATGTATTACTAAATATATTCATGTTCTCGTTAGCAGGGGATGCATGTAGATGGTATCATTCGTTACCCCCTGCTAGCATTTCTTCACTCAGTGAGTGCCATGCAGCTTTCACTGCTTACTGTCAGAAGTTGTATCCCTCTGAGTCAATTTGTCATAATTGTTGTGCGGGATACCACAACTATATGCAAGATGAAATTGTTTCAGACGTAGGCTGTGAAGATGGTCTTGATGACCTGGATCAGAACTTAGTCCTTTCTCCTCCCCATTCGTCTGCATTACAGGTGGGTTATGAAAATGATGAATATCCCAGGGGGCAAGAGGATTCCCTGAGTGAGCTGATGGAGCAGGTGAAATATCTCTCTGCCCAATTAGAAAGGTTGAAATATGAAGACTGTGCAGAGGATTTTCTAGCCTGGGAGGAAGAAGACAACCTGAGTGAACTAGTGGAGCAGGCGATATTCCCCACTCCCCAATGTGCAGAATTGGAATCTAAAGACAATGAAGAGAATTTTTCAGTCTTCAAGGCAGATGATCTAAGCAGCTCTTTTGAAGAGATTATTGAATATTTCTTGGATGCGTTAGCATCTGCCCCTGATGAGCCTGCGGTCTCAAATTTAAACGAAGAAGCCATTGTGGAAGAGGATTGTTCTTTCTGCCTTCATGAGATTTCCCATGATGTATTTACATTTGGGATTGAAGAGAAGGATCGGGAGACCATTCCCTTTTTACAATATGGGAGAGTGCACAAACAGGAGGAGGAACCAGAGGAGCAGCTGAGTGCGCATTTCATGTTCTATCCGGATCCAATCAACATACAACCACCGCCTGATATTAGTGATATTGCATCAATTGTCCTCCTACTTGTGCTTATCAGAGATATTCAGCCATAGGTGGACAACTGTGTAGCACAGGAGGTTTCCTGTCACCAATTTTCTGAAATTTGTCGCTCATTCTGTGACCCTATCAGTGAATACATGGAGTGGCATGTCCTTTATGCCTTGGAGCCACCCTATTTCATATCAACTTCAGCCTATGAGGAGAAGTTGAAGAGTGTAGCCATTTTGCTGTCACTGTTACACCATCTACTGGTGATCATCGACAGAAGGAAGGAGCTTCTATCCAGGAAGTTGCTTGAATGGCTATGGTGGAAGTCTTCTTTCACCTAGCCCCATGTAAAGTATTTTATTAGCATTAGGACTGTATATAAATAAGCTCCTTTGAGCATGCAGATTTTCTTACTTTGCTTTACTTTTTGACCTATATTTTCAGAAGCGGGATGTTTTGAGCTTGACTCCATAGCCCAATAGCAAGGCACTAGAACTGCAAAATGAGTTCTTACAGCATCACAGGGACGACTCTATCCCCCATGGAGCCTAATGTTAGAAAAATTTCTTGTATGGGGGTGTTTTCCTCTCCGATTTTAGGCCTCTGGTGTAAACGCATAGAAGTGGGGTTTTGAAAATCGGTCAGATGAGTTTTATTCAAAGGTTGCAGCCATAAGCACCGAGCGCAACTCACAAAAGAAGTCGATTTCAGGATTAAATAAAGTGAGAGAGTAGTATGATCTCAACGACAAGGATCAAGTGACGATGCAGATCAATGGTCATCGGGATTTCGGGGCTACCAAGTTACCCGATATATAGCGTCAAAGAAAGTGCCTATATTTCGAGATTAAATCTGGGTCGTCCGATCCAGTGATACATGGCACAAGATCTAGTCACGTCAGCATATTGGCATTCGGGAGTTCGAAGGATAAAAGTCCTTCATCATCTCACATCTCGAAACCCCGAACCCTGAAACACCGATAAGCACATTTGAAGCCAAGCCTATGGTCATAGCACCCGGTCATGTCAAGCGAGCCTGGTAATAGAGGCAGCCCTCCTCTAAAGACCATATCGATCGTCCATCTGAAGGACACACGGCACAATGGCTGAGCCACAAGTGGGGCCCTTTGGGATTTTCATGTTGACAGCACCGAGGTCATCTTAGCCGCTCATCCATTAGTGAGGCTCGGGCACATTTAATTTAAAGAGGGCGCAGATCTGGATGGTCATGATCCAGGCACTCAAATTCAAATCCAAGGTCCAATTCCACACCCCCTCCATCATTCTGGATTTAATGAGAGGGGGGCGGGTTCGGAATCAGAGATAATGTATGTGTGCATATGGACGGCCCAAGTCTCGGTGCTTAGATCTTCGGTCTGTATTGAATTCTAGACCCCCCCATCGATTCTGCCTTTAATGGAAGGGGGGGGATCCAGAATGGAATTTCACTCTAGCAGGCCCCCTTCCTGTCGTGTCACTGTCGTCCTCCCTGTTGCCACCTGTTCTCCACCTACCGCCACCCTCTTCCCCTGAACTCCACACACCTTCCTCCTCTTTCCTATTCAGACCACATGGCATTCCTTAGCTTATGTCAAAGCTCCCATTTCCTCTCCATCACCTCCATAGTGTTGACGCCATCACTCCCATCATACCCTTTTTCACATCCGCCATAGGGGTCCCTCGCAGTAGTCCAACGAAGAAACATCCAAAGAGAGACCGTTCAGCTGATCCAGGTGGCACCATTAGGAGACCTCCATGTCCCAGAAGGTAGAGTTGACCGAGGTTGTCCCCAGTCCCAAGAAAGAAGTTATTGTGGTTGTTGCTGGTGGTTTAGCATCATCTTTTCCATAAAAAGGAAATCTAGCAAGGGACTAAAGCTGGTCGATTCATCTGTAGCAGGACAATTCGAAATCTGATAGCATCTATCTTGGGTGCACGATCGGCCAGAGTCTGCATGCGCAGACTGTCAAAAGACATGCAGATGCAATGTTTTTAATGCAGCGTCTTTTTTTTGCTGTTGTTGTTGTTTTGAGTATATGTAGGCATTTTCGCCATTTTTGTAGGCATCGATGGTAGAACGAAGCTCCCAACGGTAAAGTTTTAGTAGACATATCTAGTTCTCTTGTTATGCATATGTATGTAAGATTTCTTGTTTAATGACAAACAATTTTCTTATCCCATCTAGTTTTCATCTCATACCGAGGGAGTTCATGATTGACTAATTCACATGAATTATTGCAATTATGTTATGATAAAGGATTTATTGTTGCATTGTTGTATTCTCCCGTTTTCTGCGTTTGAATGTAAGAAGATCTTGCATTTAGATGTTTTCTCCTACAGTCTGTTAGAAACCTGATGTTTACGATAGACCTTTGCAGTTCTCTTATACAAGTCTTCCCCTTACTCACCCTTACTACAACTCATTGTCTGAAGTTTGTCTAAGACCTCACTTTCCCATGCATGCCTGGCCTAGTTTCGGAGTTTGAACAACATTGTTTTGAGTTAACTTCCATTTGATCACCCCTTTTTATAAAAAAATCATGACATAAATTGATGGGCGTCGGGCTCTGCTCTTGCTACAATCCAGGAGTGACTTTTGACGCTAACACCACCAGACATACAATGTGGATCTATGAAACAGTACATTGAATATACTCCAATGCAACCTAAATCTGTTAGAAAAGATCCAGGGTCTTCATGTTCACCACTCTATAGTACTAATATAACCATGTGAATACATGTGTCAAAGTTGAACATGGTAGAAACCACTTGATTATCGGTCATTAGTGTATACCGTTAACAAGTGCGAGGGAAATCACCATTAATGTCAATGAATCCCAAGGTACTCTGGTACAATCCAATGAATGTGAATTAATGAGGTGAAGTCGAACACTCGGCAGAATCTATCGATCAGGGGTCAATAATGAAAACTCACTGTCGAAAGCGAGGAAACCTACCATTGAGGCATGCAAGTTCCAAGGTACCAATTAGTTTCTAAGTCTAATTCCTGGATAATGAGTTCAAGTCAACAGGAAAAGACTCGTCACAGGAGGGCCTTAATGTGTCCCACATCGATGACACGAAACAAGTAACAATATTTGATGTAGATTAGAGTAACAAGTGATTCAGGAATGACTCAGGGATGGCTGACGCAATAGAAGGCTTCCAGGTTGAACTTCTCTT
Source organism: Picea engelmannii (assembly GCA_009831015.1). Classification (NCBI taxonomy): domain Eukaryota; kingdom Viridiplantae; phylum Streptophyta; class Pinopsida; order Pinales; family Pinaceae; genus Picea; species Picea engelmannii. Next base: position 105,448 of record ML785644.1, on the reverse strand, counting down.
TGAACATATGGATGACACGACAACTGTCTTGGAAACACTGACTCAACAACAAGGATCACAGACTGATTTGTAATCTTATAAAGGAGTATGATTAGGAGACAAGTGGATTTTCCAACCTAGACACAAAGCGAGTGAAAGGGTGTCATGTTCAAAAGTGACTCTCCCACATAATACAGGTTTAGATACATTTCTTTCCCAATTTTTTCCCTCACCATTTCTGGCGAGTACCTCTTTATTTTTACGCAAGCTTGAGGAGGATAACATATGCTTGTAATGTAAGCTCATCCTTCAGATGAGTCCCTTAGAGTATGTTTAATGAACCCTAGGAAGGAGTGGTTCAGTCCCATATGGGCCTTTCGATGTTTGTTTTACAAGTCAAAGAAAGAAAACTTGGGGTTTTTTCATGTTTAGAGAGTCTGAAAAACACTTAAAGAGAACTCTCTCAGTTCCTTTTTCATAATGTAGTCTGATGAGACTGAAAAAGAGATAAATTATCGCCCAACAAATGTTTTCTTCAAATACTTTAACAAGCGTGAAGAGAACAAGATCGCTCGGCAATCTTTTCATGTTTAGAGAGTCTGAAAAGAGCTTAAAGGTGACTCCAAGTGGTTCCTTTTTCATGTAACCTTTACGAGTCCGAAAAAGTGATAAAAGTATAATCGGTTACATTCTCATTGATTTATGAGCATGAGAAAGAACAACGACTAAGCTTAGTAACTTATTCTCATGTATTTACGAGCATGAGAAAGAACAAAGACTAAGCTTGGGATTGTTTTCATTTTTACGCAAGATTTAAAAACAAAACAAAACTATGCTTGGGATAGATTTTAATTTTTACACAAGCTTAAAAACTAAACAAAACTATGCTTGGACCTAGTTTCATTTTTATGCAAGATTGAACCATAGGAAAGCATGCTTGCAACTTCCCAACGCATGGTTGGTACTTAGCCACCAGCTTAAGAAACTAGCGGCCCTACTTCAACATGAAGTCCAGAGGCTGAGGCAAATGTCCCCCAAGCTTCATTTCATCCAACTACAAAGGAGAATGAAATGAAGCTTCAAATACTAGACAAAGGACTTGACTCAAATAGAGAGGGGGAAAAGTATTTCATTTTTTAATGAGCTTGACATAGAAACAAGAACTATGCTAGTAACCTCTGTTTCATTTTTTAACGAGGTTGCCTCAGAGACACAAAAATTATCCTTGAAAGTGGTTTCATTTTTTAACAAGCTTGAAATTAGAAAACTATGCTCAAGTCTAGTTTCATTTTTTAACGAGCTTGAAATCAGAAAATCATGCTCATAGACCTTTGTTTCATTTTTTAATGAGGTTGCCTCAGAGACACAAAAAACTATCCTTAGAACCTATTCTTGATCATGGATTCCAAGAGGACAATGCTCTGGAATGACACCATGTCAAAGGACAAAACTCGGTCATGGCTTCCAAGAGGTCTTCACTAGAAGGAAGAAACACACTCTGGAAGGACACCATGTCGAGGGTCACGATAGGAGTAAAGAGATCATGCTCTAACAACCCTGTCGAAGAGATCACCATGTCAATTACTGGATCTAAGTCATCAGAAGTTGAAGCCATGGGTGACAATGCCACATAATTGACTTGTGGTGGGGGAAATACCGTCTACATAAAAGAACCATTCAGGGAGGCAATCTAGGCAGGGTTAATGAATGAAAGTTGATCAACATTCACAACTCGTCCATCGTGAGGGAAGGATATCACACAAAAAAGAGTAGACACAATAGCTTTCATGGCATAGACATAATCTCGCCCAAGAAGTAAAGAAAAATCCAAGTGGTCTTGGACTACCATGACATCAATGAAGACAGTTTTCCCTCCCAAAGTTATAGGAAACTGAGGAAGGGTCCCTAAAGGTTGACTAGTTCTTTTGTTAAAAGATAACAGATTCTACGTAACCGACGCAAGTGGAGGAAAACCCAAAGCTTGCCAAGAAAAAGAGGACAAAATACTAACGGATGCACCTTCATCTATTAGTGTTTGATGAACGTCTTGACCACAAACCTGTACTGTAATTTGGAAAGGAATGAGAGAGGGAAGACGAGGTCTAGTTAGCACACCCCAATCAAAACGGATGGCCTCATTACTTGGAGGGGGTTCCATGGGAGAAGGAGGAATACCCCCTGACACGGTAGAGTCTGTATCAATGAGAAAAACATGGGAAGTATTGGGTTTACTCTCTAGAGGGAGAGTAGGATCGACCCATGATGAGATCAGATCGACCGCTTTGGTTTCATTCTCCAACGGGAGAGTGGGATCAACCGAGGATGGGATCAAATCGACCTCTTTAGTTTCGCTCTCTGAGGGGAGAATGAGATTGACCAAGGATGGTATCAGATCAAGCACTTTGTCAACTGGTTCAACTAAGGACGTGACTAGGTTGATGACATGATCAACCGGATTGACCGGTGAAGGGACTGGGGTGATCATTCCATCAACTATTGGTGGGTTGAGAGAAAGCTTGCGATAAGCGGCTGGAAGTTGAGGCTGTGAAACAATCATGTATTCTAGTAATTTCGAGGCTTCGTCCATACAAGGGAAAAGGTGAGTGAGATGACTCCCTTTGCATAACATGCATGGGAACTTGACTCTACTTTTCTTCTTCCCAACGGTATCGTGACTAGTTGACGGGAGGTCATTAGTATGTTGTTCAGAGGCTGATGACATGGGTTGGTCAGGGTGTGTAGACCATACTTCTATAACCTTGGATAGACTAGAGAAATCCTTAAGAAGATGGCTACCCTTACAAATCCTTCAAGGGTACTTGGGGTTACGATTTTTTTGGGTGATCTTGACATCATCAACACTCCCAACACGATTAACAATAACTGGTTGTTTTCCAACATGTTTAGCAGTGGTTGGAGGTTTTGACCCTTGTTTAATTTTCTTCTTCGTATTCTTCCTTTTCTTCTTCTTCTTATTCACTGAGTTACTAGCTTCGAAACTTTCGCTCGATGAAGAAGATGGAATGGAAGGCGACCTTGCAAGTGAAGAAGGCGAAGAAGACCTTACTAGTGAAGACGGTGAAGGATCAACATGAGGTTGATGTTCTTGGGGGGAAGTTCTTATGATCGAAGCACTTACTGCATTTGGGATTACCTGAGTGGAAAACAGCCACACCGGTAATCCAATTGTGAGACCTAGAAGGCTCAAAGTAGTGATGTGAGGAGGACCAATGTTTCCATAAGAAGGAAAAACAAAAGGTTCCCCTGGAGCAGAGGTTCCTTGATTGGTCATTTTGGGAACTGATGCCATTAAAAGTAAAAATTCAATCTAGAGTCCTCTAAGGAAAACAAACAACACACGCTAAAACTCTAGTAAGCAAGCAAGCAAACAAAACCTTCTCACAATGAATGCACTAGTTGGTGATGAAATACAACGTCGCGGGAAAAAGGTAAGAAAGGGCTGAGATAGAACGGGTGGAAAAGTTGCGTTGACGATCTGCTTAACGGACTTACACCCTGGTGCAATATCCCACACATAATCATGGGTATACCCTCCAAGGAGCCCGAGTGAGTTTGGCCAACGTCCATTCCAGGTACCGTGAAGACTTTCCTCTCCACAGTCACCTTGTGTAAAGACTCTAAAGAGATAGGCCACTAAGGTTACCACTGACAACAATAAATCCTAGGGGGATAGTCGACAGTCCGATCCACATGCAAGGGCAGGGTATCTAGCCCAAAATCAACTTGAGAGGCTTCCACTCATCATTGTGGGTATACCTCCAAGTGACCCCCGTAATACGTGCAATCTCTACACCAAGACCAACAAAGCAGAGTGAGTAACTCTGC
>ML785644.1:63592-100229 GCA_009831015.1 Picea engelmannii | reverse complement strand
CTTTATAGGAAAGAATCATATTACTGTATCATATTAAATGTGAAAGAGAGATTACAACCATGGCCTTGATGTCGTAAGGTCCCTTCCAACTATCCTTCGTTCCCCACACACTTTCACTCCAATAATTCTGAGAGCATATATTTGATACTACTCACAATATATCTTGACAAAGCAAATCTCAAAGCCACTCTAACCAAGCTAACAATTCCAAGCCAAATCCCACTTCAAGCTCCAAAATCAAAAGCTCAAAAGCTAACCAAAGCTCCAAGCTAGCTTTCTCCATGAGAACTCGTCTCCTTTTATAAGTTGAAGAGGATAAGGTGAGGAGGTTAGGATGATCCCACTAAATCATGAAAGTGAGTAAGATCCAAACCATTCGGATACCACCTCACCATAGAAGTTTTTCCTTCTAGAAGATTCAATAAAATGCTTGTTTTTCCCACGTGTAGGCATTCTCGTACCCTACCTATAGAGCAACCTGCAAACATTTCACACCCTAGCTATGGTGCAACCTGCGAGAATCAAGCATTCTCACACCCTACCTATATAGCAACCTACGAACTTCCTTTTTTTATAAGGTTTTTACAAGGGAAAATGCAACTTCTTTTCTCAGGAAAAGTTCTTCTCCCTTCTCTCTTCAGGAACTCAGGCCATTGACCCCTCTGAAGGCAACAGATAGGTTTACATCATTAATGGTCATAGGGATGACAAAAATAATGTGTAACACCAAGTATCATGGTATGTAACACTCTTATTTTTGAACCACTTGAACATGTTGTATTGAATCCTTCTTCATTTCATGACGTTTTCTTGGAAATTATGTTCTTTGCCTTGTTTAAACTTGGGAGGGTGACATGGTGCCCTAGTAAGTTGATTTCCCTTTATGATGGGTTTCTACTGGGTAGATATTTGAAGAGTCATCATTTGTTCCCTCCATACTTACCACTCTCAATCATTGTTCCTTTCATCTACCCATATTTTGGGAATTGGGATAGGGTACACTAGGAAGGGTTGTACCTTACCTCATGGGAAGAAGAAGCTAAAAGCCTAGAGGTTAAAAGTAGATGGAAAGAGTTAAAAGACATTTTGAATCCTTCGAGATGATTTTCCTAGGGATCCCCGAGGAAGTAGTGAAAATATTCTCAGTAAGAAAAGGAGACCCAAACTATAACATAAACACTCAAGGTAATAGTTCATGGATAAGAGGTATCATTACGAGTCGAACTATTATGACCATGGGCATGTAGTGGTACGACACTACCACTTATCTGGTCACCAAACTAGGGTTGTGGCTCTTGGTGGCTTATCTAAGAGAAAGGGGTGTCATCATGATCTAGCCTTCTCATTTCCATGAAATGTTTGTGGATAACACTGTCACCTCTGGTCATCAAGCCATGACAATGGCCCTCAACTATTTCCTTGAAGAACAATACAAAAAGATAAAAAAAAAAAAATCTAATAGTAAAAGGAAATGAATGTGCTAGGAAAATATTGCATTCATGACAAGGTGTAGCTCGCCCTCCACAAAGGCACCCACATGTAAAACTCTACATTTCCCTATTATCACATGCACCCGATGCCCAAATATTTACCCCATGTTACCTCACACATTTACATGATTTGGATTAGAATTCACCTGGGAAACACTCCAAACTTAACAAAGGTTAGTCCAATTGGACACCCTGAGACCTTCTCCAAACCTAACTTGTCAAATTGCATAACATATTCGAGAATTTGTTTGGGGTTAAAGGGGGTTTAATGCACATGTTTGGATAATTTAATTATTAGATGTGATTTACATGATATGATCCTTATGACTCATGGACCCTTAGAGATCATACTTTTTGTCCCTGCAGTACCTTTACCCAATGAACATGTGTGCATGAGGGAATGACTTGTTCATACCATCATGAGGGCTCAAATCCCACCGATGAATGTTGAGACCCCAACCAAGGGGAAAGATAGAGATTGAAGACTTGCATCAGGAGAAAGAAGGATGTTTCCTTTGGAGGCACTTTGGAAGACCTAGATCTAGTGTTTCATGTTCCTCCAACTTGGACGTTATCCCTTGAGGGTCCTAGTCATCACCATGATATCCCTTGACTTCATCCAAAGCTAGGGTTTCATATTTTGAGTCATTTTTTAGGCTTGTGGTACGTGTGGGCATCATTTTAGGCCTCTGGAGGCTAAGAGTTCTACTTTCCTTGCTCAATGTTTCACAAATGGGGCTCAATGTCACCTTATAATGGCATGTTTTCCGATGCAGGAGCATCTCTCCACGCCAGCCAACCAGCCATGTCAACGCGCATGCATTCAAACATTGAAAGGGAGGCACAACCTCATTTAAATTTGAGATGAATGTAATTTAATGCTTAGGCTGTTGAGCCAGGAAGTCATGCCTTTGTGCAGGCTGTAGATAATATCGGCCTTTAATGTGTATAATGGCGGAGATCTAGATCCGATTCTGGACTAGACAGCCCATTCATTGTGATTGAATAGGGTAGGCGAATCTGGAGGGAAGTGCTCGATGAGCCCCCTTAGGTAAAAGAGATTTTCATATCTCATTTTGAAGGGTGGTTGTATATGAGTGTGGTAGAGTTGAGGAGAGCTAGAGAGAGCTCGAGAACACCTTGTACAAACAGGCATTTTCCATTGTTAATAAAAATAGAAGAAGTTTTTCCTGCACATGTTCTGTGGTATATGGATGTCTATGTGTGTTCTTTATGAATGTTGTGAATGTATGTGTATTAGATTGACATTTTCAGGGCTGTGTTTGATTTCCAGCTTGAGAGGTCTTTGAGGTTTCATGCCAGGAGGGGGTGACAGAGTATTGTGGTCTCTGAATACCGGTGCACTGAGTATGCACTTCTGAACACTGCGGGTTCAGATAAAGGCGTGCTGGGGCACAAGAGCTGGAGTCAACAACTCAGGAGAAAGACCTCAAGGTTGCTGAATACCTTGGAGGCAAGGTTGTGTGTGAGAGACACAGTTGCAGATAGAATTCTGCTATGAATTCTCTAGAGCTCTACCAAGTGGGCATTGAGCACAGGCACAAGGTGCAGTTGGAAGAACTCTACTAAGAGTTAGAAGAAGAAACCAGAATCACTGAGGATTCTGAGAAGCTCTTCCAGGAGGGCATTGAGCCAGTGCAAAGGGTGCACAGAAGGGACATAACTGTTGAACGTTCTATGGAGAAGATACTCTGCTAGGAGGGCATCGAGGAAGTGTGTAGATAGGAACAGAAGTGAAGAGAACTCTTTGAGTTCTATGAACTGAAGGAAGAGATCTTCACTAGGTTACTGAATACCCAGAAGGCTCAGCAAGAGGTTGCTTGGGTGAAGGATAACCAGGAGGGTGTCCACATTCTCCATCTATGGGAGAAGAAAGACAAAATCCCTTAAGGGGTATGAGTGTTTGCAGAAGCTCAGGAGGAACAGAGTTTTCACATGCACAGTGAGGCTCAAGGTTGTGGAGCTAGCAGAGGAAAGAGTGCAAAGGTCGAAGCCTTTGAGAACGTGAAATTCTTCCAAGTCTAGGAAGAAAGTGTAGAGGCTCATAAGGAAGCACAGAAGCCGTCGGATCGGTTGGAGGAAAATATCTGGACCGTTGATTCTCACTACCAGAGACGCGCATAGAAAGAGGACAGCCAGGAGGGCGTCATATTTCTCCATCTATGGGAGAAAGGAAGAAAGACAAAAGAAAATCCCTTAAGGGTCTGAGTATTTGCAGAAGCTCAGAAGAGATAGCACCTACGTGTGCATGAGAGGACTCTGCAAGAAGTGCAGTAGTCAAAGAATCCCTTGGGGATTCGAGAGTAAAGGCTCAGGAGGAGAAGCAGCAGCCATCGGATCGGCAAGAGAAAGAGACCTGGACCATTGGTTTTCATGTCCAGAGAATGTGAAGGAGAAGAGGTGATCTGAGCCATCAGATCTAGAGTGTAGATACCCGTCATTCGTTGGATCAGGTGAAGGCGTGTAGAGTTTAGCCTCTGGAGGAAGAGCACAGAAGGGAGATATCCTAGCTGTTGGATCCCATTTAGAAATCCCGTCAGCTGTTAGATTTGTTCAAAGATGCATCGGGTTTAACCCTTCTCACGTCAGGAAAAAGTCCCGACAGTCATTGGGATATTGAAGTCATCGGGAATTCCAGGAGTGAAGAAATCCCAGCATCAGGAATCGCGATCCACGATATCCCGATGAGTCCTGAACCGTCCATTGTGTGGGGACACATGTCAGAATATCTAAAGCAGTCGGAGTTCGAAGTATCGGGGTTTTCGAAGACAGAGGATTCTTGCATTTTGGAATCGTGATCCGTGATATCCCAATGGAAGAATTGTGTGGGCCACGACAGGAGTTAGTGGAGAACATGTGGCACTCGTATCGGGGATCGAGAAAAAGGCAAGTTCTGAATCCATCTACACCAAAATTCATGATCCCACGAATTCCGAAATCCTGATAGAAGTGACGGGAAGTGGAAAAGTCAACCTGCACGTGCCGCATCGATGTATCGACATATCGGGAGTCGGGGATCAACAAGGAAAGTTTTTTTCGACATCATAAGTGCCAAAATCTTGACGGAAGGATTCCTGATAGGAATAAGAGGCATTGACATTTACCCATCGAGTTTCGGGGTTTTTTGAAGCATAGGGTGCACGACCATGGGACTCGCGAAACTACGAAGTCTGATTCCCCGATTTGAGAAGGGGGATCATTAAGGAGAATCTGTGGGTTGCAGGTTTCCCGACAGGGAAAATAGAAGAGATATTTAAGAGTTCTTCGGGCTGAGAAGAAGAAGATCCTGTGGGAGATGATGTACCCGAGGGTGCGGCTGTGTCAATTATGGTATCAGAGCAGGAAATTCATCTGTATATTTTAGGTGAAGGAAGACAGAGTTGCTGAGGACTCTGTAAGGATTGTTTACAAGTAGGCAGCAGTCGAGAAGACAGTCAAGAGACTGTAGGATGAATTTGGAAACACTCGGGATGCGGAGTGACAGCAGCAAGTTTGTAGGAAGGCAAACAGAAGCAGCAACATGGCTACTGAAGGCCGTAGGTATGCTAGGAGGAAAGAGCTATGGAGCCAAGAAGATATAGATGAAGAGCTCGCATATATAATGAGAGAAATAGCGAGGCTCGAATTAAAGCTGTGGTAGGATAAGAAGATGGTTCAGGTATGTGAACCAGAGACTGGGGAAAGTCTCAATGATTTTGAAATTGAAATGAGATCAGCTGAAGATCTCAAGCACTGCTAGGAGGGCAGTAGAAGGTTTCCAAATTGCCAGGAGGGAAATGAATTGAGATCATTGCGGGATCTCATGGACTGTCAGGAGGACAGCCAAGGAATTTCAATTTTCCAGGAGGGCAATGATAAGAGGTCGTTGCGGGATCTCGAAGACTGCCAGGAGGGTAGCGAAAGCATCTCAGATTTCCAGGTGGGTAGAGATGAGAATGCAGGAATAGTTGAAAGTCTCATGGACTCAGAGGTGATTTCGATTCATCAAAGAGTGATTATGAATATGGGATCGATTGATCTCATAGTCTACCAGGAAGGCAGCAGAGACATTCCATATTTCTAGGTGGGCAGGGATGAGCAGGTGAGTTTGGATCAGCCCGAGAAGCTGACAGAGCAGATGAGCCTGTCTGAGGGTCTCATAAATTCAGAGATGAATTTAGATCAACAGGTGCAACTGACAGAAGAGGAGGAAGTTTAGGATGATATTCTAATGATTGGGGGAATTGGAGTATTCCTACCATGTGCCCAGGAGGAGGCAGAAATCGGTGTTGCAGATGGTGCAGTAGTAGAACAGTCAGTTGAGACTGTCCAAGAAGAATTGAAGAAGACTTGGGAAGTTGCCCAAGCAGAACAAGAAGATGAGCATTCTGAGGAATGGCTCATTACTTTCAGCCAAGAAGCTGAGGAAGCTATAGCATTGGAGTTGACAGCAGAAGAGGCAGATGAAGAGGAGAATGAGCGTTCTGAGGAGTGGATCAATAGTTTGGGCCAGGGGGCTGAAAAGAACGAAGATGTAACACTGAAGCTAGCAGAAAAGGAAGTCGAGGAGCGAGCAGGCATATTTATCATTCCATGGGAGATGGAGCTAGAGATGCTGGAGGATTGGCTGAACAATCCAGGGCCATCAAGAGAACTGATAGAAGTTGAGTTGTTAGGGAAGGTGACAGAACAACAAGTCAGTCAAAGGGAGACTGCAACGCTGAAGTCTGCAGTAGAGTGGAAACTTGAGGCCACCAATGAAGATGAAGAAGATGGCATGGGAGATCATAACGATCAACCCAATTGTAGAAAATTTTTGCAGCTGAGGAGAGTGCATGAGTAGGACTAGCCACTAGAGTCACTAGATACAGTGATCAAGGAGATCAAGAAGCTGATGTTGGGGTCAACAAGAACTGCCAGCGAGGAGAAGCTGGGTAGAAAAGAAGCAACAGTAGCAGCGCAGAAGCAGAAGCAGCAACAACAAGAGGGAGTAGATGAACAACTCCAAAGGATGATTTGGGATCCAGGAGGATTCCAACTGCTTAGAAGGGAAGCACATGAGAAGGAGCTCTTGATTTTTCAGCTGAGGAGTTTGATGCAGGAGCATCTCTCCACGCCAGCCAGCCATCCATGTCAACGCGCATGCATTCAAATGATGAAAGGGAGGCCCAACCTCATTCAAATTTGAGATTAATGTAATTTAATTCTTAGTCTGACTAGCCAGGAAGCTGTGCCTTTGTGCAAGCTGTAGATAAGATCGATCTTTAATGTGTATAATGGCTGAGATCTAGATCCGATTCTGGACTAGACAACCCATTCATTGTGATTGCATAGGGTAGGTGAATCTAGAGGGAAGCGCTCGATGAGCCCCCTTAGGTAAAAGAGATTTTCATATCTCATTTGGTAGTTAGAATTGTAATGGTTGTAAGAGTAGAGCCAAAGAGAGCTCGGGAACACCATTGTAAAATACAGGCATTTGCCATTTTAATATAATCAGAAGTAGTTTTTCCTGCATGTCATTCTGTGTTATGTGGATGTTTGTGAGTGTTCATATATGTTGTAGATGTATGTTAGGCATTTGTAGGAGTTCTTGATTTCCAGGGTTGAAGGTCTTTGAGGCTTCATACCAGGAGGGTGTGACAGAACATTGCGGGTTCTGAGAGCCGTGCATAGAGGATGCACTTCTGAACTCTACGGGGTCAGACAAAGATGTGTTGCGGCACAGGAACTGGAATCATCAACTCAGGAAGAAGACCTCAAGGTTGTTGAACACCTTGGAGGCAAGGATGTGTATGATAGACACAGTTGCAGACATAATCACTAACGATTCTGTAGAGGCTCTGCCAAGTGGGCATTGAGCACAGGCACAAGGTGCGTTTGGAAGGAACTTTGCTGCAAGTTCAAAGAGAGTAGAATCACTGAGGATTCTGAGAGTTCTGCCAGGAGGGCATTGAGCAAGTGCAAGTATTGCACGAGAGAAGACAAAACTGTTGAGCGTTTTGTGGGAAAAGAGAAGAAACTCTGCCAGGAGGGCGATCGAGTTAGTGTGCAGGCAGGCACAAAAGAGAGAAGATAACTCTTTGAGTTATGTATTCTGAGGAAGAATCCACTGAGGGATCTTCGTTGGGTTACTGAATATCCAGAAGACTCAGCAAGAGGTTGCTAGAGTGAAGGACATCCAGGAGGGCGTCATATTTCTCCATCTGTGGGAGAAAGGAAGAAAGACAGAAGAAAATCCCTTAGGGGTCTGAGTATTTGCAGAAGCTCAGGAGGAACAACGTTTTCACACGCACGATGAGGCTCAAGGTTGTGGAGCTCACAGAGGAAAGAGCGCAAAGGTCAAAGCCTTTGAGAACGTGAAATTATTCCAAGTCTAGGAAGAAAGTGTAGAGGCTTAGGAGGAAGCACAATAGCCATCGGATCGGCCGGAGGAAAAGATATGGACCATTGATTCTCACGTCCAGAGAAGTGCACAGAAAGAGAAGTTGGTGGACCATCAGATGTTCACATAGAAATCCTGTCAGCCGTTGGATCGAGAGAAGTTTCTTAGAGTTTAACCTTTGGAGAAAGCGCACGAGGATAAAGGATCTGAACCATCAGATCTAGGCAAAATACCCGTCAGTCGTCGGATTGGACAAGAGCTATACAAGGTTTAGCCAGTCAGTATAGCAGTCATCGGGAAATCAGAGTTCCTGAGGACAAGGAAGTTGGGACATCGAAAGTCTCGAAATCCTGGAGGAATCGAGACCATCCATTTGGAAGGGACGCGTGGAGGAGATCGGTGTCATCGGGAAAGGGCCGACAAGGAAGCCGTCCATTGGTGTTTGATCCATTGAGATATCGGGAATCCCGTGGATGTGGTGTTTACGCCTTTTGAAATCGTGAATCACAATACCTCGATGAGTGGGGGCCAGTTGTCATCACATCAGGCTGAGGAAAGTGCCATAGTGGAAGCCAGCTGTCAATGAAATGAAGATTCGAGATTCAAGGAGTCAGGAATCCCATAGGCGTATGTATTTTGGCATCACAAACCCCGAAACCCCGACGAGAGGTATGGCTGAGGTCATATGGTAGCGGTCACGTGGACTAGGGCCTAGCTAGGAGGGCTAGAGCATAAAGGGAGCATCGGGGTTTTGAAGTTTGAAATCCTGGTCCTATGGACTAGGAACCTAGCCAGGAGGGCTAGCGCATGAAAAGGGCGCATCGGTGATCGGGGATTAGAGAGGTGAGAAACTTTCGACAACGGGCATATCGAAACCCCGAAGCCCGATAATAGTTTTCCTGTGGGGAAATTGTTCACGGTGAGTACAGAAGGCCGTGAGGGATTAGAAAGGACCTGTGGATCGGGTTTTAGCAGAGGATTCCAGCAGGGGATCTAAAAAGTCGCTTCGGCTCAGAAGGGGATTTTGAACGATCCTAAGAGTGGGAGAGCATGACGGGGGTGCGATCATGACTTCTACTACATCATTGTCACCCTTGGAGGAGATTTTAGATGCAAGTTTATTTAATTTTGTTAGAATTTAATTTTTGTAACAAATTGGCCAGGTCGGCCCAATAGTTTTGATTTTAAATTAATTTAGGGCCTGAATTGGTATAAATAAACAAAAAGTACATTCATTTTTCATCATAACTTGTCACTTAAGGACAAGAGGTATGAAATTTGTGCCCTATTAGGGTTATTGGCTGAAATAGTGAGGCACCACTCTTGTTTAACGCTTATCTTTGCAACTTGGATTAATTTTTGGATTTTTATGGTGATCTTGCATGGTATATTCATGATTATTCTTGGTGCAAGTAGGTAGAATCTTCATTTTGTCATCTACTGAATGGTTTATTGTATGGTTTTATTTTCTCATAAAATATTATTAAGTTGCATGGTGTATTTAATGCTTGAAGTAACAAACTTAATTTGCTACTTTCTTACTGTTTATTTTCCAAGATTTCACTAAATTGATCTAGTAACTAGTGAAACCCTAGAGCCCTAAAGTTCAAGAACTCTAGAGGTTTGCATTTAGTTATTGTTGTATATGTTTTACTTCATAAAAAGGATAAGTAGAGCAAGGAACTAGGGCCTAGAAGTGCCTACACCCTAGGACTTTGTTTCTTGAGGTCAAAATCTAGGAGGGCTTAAGTTGCTATTCCTCCTTGGATTTTTTTCCTCTTAGAATTTTGTTTATTATCATCAATTGGTAGCCTTAGAAGAAGCCACCAACTTTGACCCCATCACCCTAGAAGGCACTAGTTTCTCACTTCAACTCTTTGACAAGACTTCAAACCTCTTATTCTACTTGATACCTTACTAAAATTACCTAATACACTAACCTTTCCTAGATTACTAACACCTAAAGCTTGATGATGCTACAACACTCATTTTTCAGCTCAAACAAGCACACTAACTAAGTTATCCTACCCATAAATTTGCACTAACCTAGGCATCATTAACCTAGCATCTATTATTCCTTTTGCTACCTTTCTAAAGTGCAAATTCTGAAGTTGTTACCACTGCCATAGTTTTTGTTACAACCACTGTTGCAGCCCCTAACAAACCTAAAATCATCTATAAAAGCATTAAGCATTTGTACTAAGAAAACAATAGTCGTTGGATATTGAAGTAGTTGTCTTGTTTCTTTATTTTAGTACTTTTCTGAAGTGGTTTCCATTGTTTTGATCATCATTAATTAATGTTGTTGTAAATGTTTGGACGACCATTTAAGTCATTTATTGAGTTATATTAATCTTGAAAATTGTGAGTGAAAAATTATTTTCATGTTTGAAAGACCTTATATATGTTTTATTGTCATCATAACTTGAACATTTTCATGATACATTGCTACTACTGTAATCTCATATTTATTGTATATCACTTGTTCTAGTAGCACATAATTTGTCTAAGAAGTCATTGATTATACTCATTTTTACTACTAACATTTGATGTTTCATTGGTAAAGGGAAGGTACATACCCTCTTTCACTTTCCCTTGTCCCTTTAAACTTTACCCAAGTGTCTTATTCTATTGAGTGACCTAGAGAGAGAGGGGTGGGTTTTCATTGTGTCTTTATACCTTTCATCAACTAAGTAGGTCTTGGGATGTCTCCCTTGGAGTGAGGTTTTCCTCATCCTAAATAGAAAGAGGTGCCATATTGAGGTCAAATTGATAGGGATACCTCCATCTTACGTCAATATAAGCCTACTTTCCTTTAGGATTTGGGAAAGCATATATTGCATGATAACATTTTTGGCATCGTTGTTGGGGAACATCGACTCAATTTTCCTCGAATGACACTTTTTTGGTAAGCCTTTTTATCAAAGCCTTTCACTTTTCAAAGAGAACCTGGTGACTCCACTGAGGGTGATTCCCTCTTTTCCCTTTCATAATCACTAAAAGGATTATTTGGTGACTCCACTAATGATTAATCCAAACATGGATTCTCAATGGGACCTAGGTAATTTTAAACCCTTGGATATGAGTGCAATATTGAGGTATCCCTATTAAGAGGAAAAACACTCTTTGGCATAGGGTAAACCACAACAGATGGAATGACTACATAAATCAACTCTAATCCCAAGTATGCTATATCAATGAAAATGCTAACAAGATAAGATAAAGAGCCTACCTCTTTCGGACGTTCGATGAAGACCATTGTTGAGCACATGAATCAAAGATTTATACCTCCAACTTATCCTCAACAACCAATATACACAAACACATGTTGATAATATATAATGTTAGCACATACTATAGAATAATCCATTAACATTCATAACAAATACGCCCATAGAATAATAATTCAAACATTTGAAAGATATCAATTGGATGAGAAAAGAGTATTTCTATTAAAAAATGATCAACAAAAGTGTATAAGTGACAAACTTCTATATCAGCAGATCTCGAAACCGAGAAACTAAGTCCATTCTAGGCCTCCACCACTTCAATCCTCCACCAAAGGAAATCTCATATAAGAGAGACAATGAGGTTCTCCATCAAAGAGGGAAGAGCTTGGGGGTTCAAAAATGTGTTTAGAATTTAAAGGACAAGGGGATGCAGACTCAATGTGAAGTTAAAATTTCTCCACAGTATCTTTCCTCTCAAAATTTGAATTCTCTCCTCTTACATGGTTTGGATATGGCCCAATTTATATCCTTCAAATGGAATTGAAGCGTTGATTCAGAACATTTCTAGTATATGGAAGGTCAAGGATCATGGATCTCATGGCATGACATGGAAATCTGACACAATTTTAGTTTTGAGCACTAAAATCAATGTACGTAGGATGTAGGGGTGACCAAGTTTTGAGAGATCCTTGGTCAAGTTTGACCTATTTTGGGACTTAGATAGCCTGTCAAAGGAGGAGTGAGAAATGAAGCAGAGATCGCAGGATCTCGACCCATTTTTGGGTCCTTTTTGGGATTTGGGATTATCTAACGGGTATGGGGATATCGACCCATGGGTTTACCCATGTTTAGGCCTATTTTGTAAAGTATAAATAGATGTCTAGGAAATGTAAGGAGAGGCATCTATGTGATGTTAGGCTGATATGCTAAGTGCTAGTGGTCGATTTATGTGATGAAAGGATTGAAAGTGCTTTGTGCATACTGTGTGAGACTTGCAGAGATCAGTGCAAGTGATTGTAAGAATGCTTAGTGATATATCCTAGGTCGGGGAACGAGGATCTGGTGAGGTTCACACATATCTCATGTCCTATGTGAAGTAGGGTTTTGAGCTTTGTGAATGTAACTAATTAACATAAGATAATAGAAAAGAAGAAGAGTTGGTGGACTTATCCCTAGGGTGGGGGTGAACCACACATATGTTGTGTTTCTTTGCTTTGTGCAATGTGTTGATGTGTTTATGTATTTACTTGCTAAGTGCTTTGATATAGATAGATAGATATGTTTATGCTTTGTGCTAATGATGTATATGGATGTTATATATGACTTATATGAATGTGCTAGTACCTAAATCTGTTAGATCTAACCTACTTATCTATGATAAGTACTTAGATACATCAGATCTGAATGAATGATGTGATGCTCTGTTTTATATGCGGAGTAGATAGTGGTTAAATATTGATGAATTGTCGGTGCTAAGTGCTTTGTTATGTATTACAATCATAGATCTATGTCCAAGCTAAGGTTACAAACACCTGAGTACTGCAACCACCCCTGCCTCTACCTCGGGTGAGACTTCTTCTACTTTGCAGGTGTTGCTGAAAGGTCTGGTAGTTAGGGTTTTGTTGGTTCCTTGTTGTAGCGTTGAACCCTAGGTCTTCCCCTATGCCAACAAATGGTTCTTTTGCTAGGACTGAAACTGTGATTGTTGGGAAATGAGGAAGAATAATCTTTGTAATAATATCTGACCTAAAACTGTGAAATCTCTGTGTGTAGATCTGTCACTCTAGTGCGTAGTACTCTACTTAGTTTGAGAAGCTATGTACTAAAGAAAAGAAGTTTGATCAGAAGAAAATAGGTAAGATCTGAAATCTTTGTGCTCTAAGAAATGTAAAAGTGAGAATTTTTTATTAAAAGAGGTAAGATCTGGAAGTTGTGTTATCTGAAAAAGGTAAGAATACTAAAAAGTTCTAGATATGAAAGATTTGTTCTCTGTAGAAGTAATATAAGTGGAATTTTTTTTTTTCTAAAGTATGGATCTAGGTATGTTTGATAAGATTTATCCTAGCTTGATATCTAGGACATTGATAGATGAAAGAAGATTTGATATAAGTAGATCTGATCAGAATAGTGAAATATATGTTATACCTATACATAGAAAGAATGTTTGGACTAACAAGTGGATGTAGGATCCTAGAAAGAAATGTTTGTAGGTTAGCTACCATGATAATAGCGTGCAATACAAGAAAGGATGCAAATCATTTAAAAGAAAGAGAGGATTAACCCTCTATTACAGTTACAGAAAACCATGACATCTTGCTAAGGAATTCCCTAGGAGAAGACTTAGTTGTCTTTGTTGCAAAGATGTGGACCATGAAGTATTGGATTGCCCTAGCATGATTGATAATATTGAAGGAATGAACATGAGACAAGAAAACCCTAAGGAAGATCCAGAAACTACGATTATGGAAGAACCCCAGAAAGAATCAGAGAAAGTATTGCTATAGATAAGAGACACCCTGAATGACCACCGACATGTCACCTTATCAGATATATTCAAAGAAAAAGCATGCATTGAAGAAAGAATAGGAGACTTCGACATTCACTGTGTTCTAGATGAGGAAAAACAGGTGAATATCATGACAGAAAGAACTTGGGAAGCTATAGGAAGGCCTACTATGATTCCTTCATTAGGAGGAATAGGACTATTCAAAGGAAAGATGATAAACCTATGTGGAAAGAACACCCAGATATCTATGAATGCCAATGGAACTTTGATAGAGGAGGATTTTAAAATTGTTAAATTTATTGAGAACAATGCCCCATTTACCATGTTACTAGGAAAGCCTTGGATTGAAAGAGATCAGGCTAGAAGGAAGGAAGAAGAAGAAGTTTTAGAGCATAATAAGCAAGAGTTAAAATATTTCATGACTAGAAGGATCGCACACTTAATTGAAGAACAAAAGAACATATCAAAGCTATCTAACACCAGAGACCCAAATGTCAAAGTTTCAAGAACACTAGAAGAACCACAAAATATTGAAGTACATGTTCCAGATAAAGAAGAAGTATCACCCTCAAATCTTATGAAAGAATCTCAACAACACGAAGTAACTATGATAAACGCAGATAAGAATCAAAATGGAAAAAGGAATATCGATATGAAGATTATTGGAAAGAAGTCCAGAAAGATAAGTTAGAAGAGAGCTAAGATCGAAAAGTTACAGAAGGTTCTAGAGGGAACTTCACAAAGGGAAAATTTGCAAAATTGGAGCTTCACCAGGATAAAAGAACAGTGTCAGATGCCACTTCGCCAGGGTGAATAAATATAGCCGTTGGGAACAATATAACCTTTAGGCCAACCCTATGAATGGGTAGAAAGGAATTTATGGTTCGCCACCAGACTTTTGGACTGCGTCGTAATGGACATAACAAAGTTAACGAAGGTTTATCACCCATTGCAAGAGATTCGTTGCCAAGTTATCTATTTATCCCATCGCACCATGCACCAAGAACACTTTTGCTAACCATGAATCTGAGCCCTTAGACTCGTTGATTTTACACAATGATCATTATGCTATTTCCCTCTATCATATTGCAGTGTCTAAGTTACTCCTTGAACCCAAAGATTTCCAACCCTAAGCATGTATGTCAGATGAGTTCAGCGTTGTAGAGAAAGTTGTCGAAGAAGTTCTCATCGACCTCATGACTAAAAGAGTCATGTCAATGTCTGTAGGTATACAAGCTTCATCGATGAGAATGATGCAAGCCTCTCCGACAACTTCTCGCGGAGCCGGACCATCCCGACCATCAGCAAAAAAGAGAACCAAGCATAAAGATGACCTCACAAATGAAAAATTGATTCCAACCATATCTCCCAATTACATCCCACCTCTGGCTGGCATGGTGAATCATGATAGCGTACCAAGAGATTTTGAATACGCCATAGTTACTGTGTACCTCTCGAAGGGGATACATGCAGTTCGAGCAGAGAAGGATAAGATCACAGCATTGAAGTTCAATGACTTCAACCTTTGAGATCACAAGATATATGGTATTCTTGCCCCATATAAGTACCTAACTAGAAAAAAAGGGAAGAAAACGAATATCATCCCTTAGACATGAATGATGAACCTTGCACAGTCCACCTTGCTAAATGTCATGACTATCTCACATTTTGGAAGACACCAGGAAGTCAATGCCTGTGTCAAGATGCTACTGTCATGTTACCATGGAAACTAGTTATGGCTATACCACTGCATTACAGTTGACCAAATGCTGATTCACATGATCATAGGACTGAGTATGCAAGGACCTGACTGGCAGGAATTTTATCCAGGAAAATCCGCAAATCGTGCACTCGCACAGAAGATCAAGGATGCATATGGCAACGTTGAGAAGGGAACAAGATGCTACAAAGTAGCTTCCATCCAGAGTGGTGCAGTGCACCTAGCATGTCAACTGATACATGGAAATTTAGTAAGGAATAACCAATCTACGCAGGTCACTGGCTTTGTCGCTGACCTTGCAAGGAAGTGCATGAAAGGCCTACAGATGAACTAGTAGAAGTACCTAGTTAACCAATTGGAACTAGATTGCCAAGAAGCACATGATTAGGGTTATGAATTTCATTTCAAATGGCTCCTGGTCCTCATTGCATTTGTTTCCTAGGAGATGCCAGAAGGAGCGACCTTCCCATACATCGAGTCGTTTGAACCGCTTGCTGTGAAGTTTGCTACCCTATGGTATTCAACTGATATGAACAAACAGAGGTATTCAAACATTGTGTTTCATACATATTACCTCTAGCTAAAGAGATCCATCAAAGACAAGCCTCACATGACCCCGAACACCTTACAAAGGTTCTAACCCGTGATGAAGTTCAACACAGATCGACACTTCATCTACATTACAACGTGATCAAATGAACATCAAAAGAAGCTCTAGTCATATTATAAGATTACAAAAGAAGACCTTGAAGAAATCACTAAGGAATGGCCCATTGACCTCCTTGTCCCTGCCAAACATGCAGAGATATCTGATCTTGATAGCCCATAGGACACTCATATAGAACATAATACACCCAAGAAGACTGAGGAGGTCCAAAATTTAAGCAACACCTTAGGAAAGATTTCTTCAATGTCACTTGACCGAGGGGGTGATGACGAAGTAGAAGCTAAACCGAATCCAGGAAAAGTAACACTGCCCAGAGATGAGGTTGACCCCTTGAAGAAGAGGAATCCCCCCCCCCCTGAAACCTTCTTCCCAAAAGAAATCGAAAGCCACCATGACCAATATGCAGACTGTCCGCACCTCTGATGATTTTGACTTCATCATAGCATCCCCGAACGACGCTTCATTGGAAATATCAGAGAAACAAGAATCCAAGAAGGAAGAAATATGTGAGAGAATTGGAGTCGAACTTCAAGGGGTACAACAGGCCCTTCATTCTATCCACGCAGTTTCCATTGCACCCTTGCCATCAAGAGAACCAGAGTTGGGAGATGAGCCATCCTAACTCCACCGACTAGCTGATACAATCGAATCTTGCCTTCGATGAGCACAAGAAGAAATAGAACAAGACACCCAGGGCTTGAATCAAGCGCAAGGAGTACTTGTAGAGTAGCGTTGAGCTATAGAATATGAAAAGATTGATCTCCAAGAAAATTTCGATGAAGAAAAAGCACAAATCCAGTAAGGAAAAGAACAGTTGCTCGCAGAGCAACTCAAAGTGAAAGAATAATTTAGCAGAGCACTTCACTCTATGAAAGTATTAGAAATAAAGGCAGAGGACTGAGTCACACAACAAGTAGAGAAACTCACAGAAGCTATCCAACAACTACAACAATGCATAGCATACTTAGAGCTCTATGTAGTTCCCGAGACTCCACGGGATGTAAGGGATCAAAGAGAAGGAACTGCTCAAAGCACAGTTGAGAAAATAAATCCCTTGCCATGGAATCTAAGAAAATTACTGATCACAGTGCCCAAACCTACGAGAAATTCACTAAGAATCCAAAACTGAAGTCACTGGAGTCGCAACTCCAAGGGGTGAAGTATCAAGCTGAAACGATACAAGTGCAGCTGAAGCCCCTGTCAGTTGTAGAAAGAATGAAGCGCTCCCAAGGGAAATGCACTGCTCACAACAGATCCACACTATCTAGAGTAGAGTTATGGAAGTAACTCAGAGGCTCCAAATTGTACAAGATAAGGCTTACCAATTTTTCACAGAGGTTGAAGGTCAAGGAGAAGAACTGGAGCACGTTGTCACTGCAGCTAAACAACACCTGGAGGGACCTGTGAATGAGGTAGTCATCCAAGAGTTTGTTGCACAAAAGGCCATGACATAGCAGCAAGTCGAAGCATATTGATCCAAGCTTGAGGCTTTCGAAGAAGAACTACATAGATCAAAGTGACTCAGGATGAGTCACAGGTGAGTGTTGGGGGCTTGTTGGCCCTTGACCAAGTTTTGGGAGATCTTGGTCAAGTTTGACCTATTTTATGACTTTGATAGCCTGTTGAAGGAGGAGCGCAAGATGAAGAAGATATCGTGGGATCTCAGCCCCTTTTTGGGTCCTTTTTTAGATTTGGGATTATGTAACGGGTATGGGGATGTCGGCCCATCGGTTTACTGATGTTTAGGCCTATTTTGTAAAGTATAAATAGATGTCTAGGCAATGTAAGGAGAGGAATCTATGTGATGTTAGGCTGATATGCTAAGTGCTAGTGGTCGATCTATGTGATCAAAGGATTTTAAGTTCTCTGTGCATACTATGTGAGACTTGCAGAGCTAAGTGCAAGTGAATGTAAGAAGTCTTAGTCTTGTATCCTAGCTCAGGGAAGGAGGATCTGGCAAGGTGCACGTAGATCTCATGTCCTATGCAGAGTAGGTTTTTGAGCTTTGTGCATGTAACTGATTAACAAAAGATAATAGAAGATAAGAAGAGTTGGTGGACATATCCCCAGGGTGGGGGTTAACCACGTATATGTTGTGTTTCTCTGCTTTGTGCAATGTGTTGATGTGTTGATGTATTTACTCTCTAAGTGCTTTGATATACATAGATAGATCTGTTTATTCTTTGTGCTAATGATGTATAGGGATGTTAGATCTGACTTATATGAATTATCTAGTGCCTGAATATGTTAGATCTAACCTACTTCTCTATGATAAGTGCTTAGATACATCAGATATAAATGAATGATACGATGCTCTGTTTTATCTGCAGAGTAGATAGTGGTTAAATATTGATGAAATGTCGGTGTTAAGTGCTTTTTTAAATATTACAATCACATATTTGTGTCCCAGCTAAGGTTGCAGACACCTGAGTCCTGCAACCACCCCTGCCTCTTCCTTGGGTGAGACTTCATCTGCATCGTAGGTGTTGTCAAAAGGGTTGGTAGTTAAGGTTTTGTTAGTGAGTTGTTGTAGCATTGAACCCTGGGTTTTCCCCTGTGGAAACACTACATATACACATGTTGTTTAACTTGTAGGGGTGCGTATATGTGGAAAAAGGAGATTTTTTGGCTCTATGAAGTGCAAAAGGGGACTTCAAGGATGCATATAGAAATGGAAATGCCTTCTGAGCAAGTTGCATGGGGTGAGGAAAAAATTTCTATTACAGATTCCCCCTAATGTGTGAGGTTAGAGGAGTATCTATGATGGCCAAAATACATTATAATTCCCAAAAGTGAAGTAATGGAGACTCAACTGGAAGAACTAGTTTCTCATGAGAACATTACAATCCATGATGACTTTGTACACATGGATTCAAATTTGAATTACATTGCAGATCCAAGTGGAAATATACCAAAAAAAATTTCATGGCCATGAATAGGAAATACAAAGTAGATACATGCCATAGTCTATCATAGTCACAAACAAGGCCCAATGAAAACCAATCTCAAAATCATTCTGAAGATATATGTATACAATGGAGTACAATTTGATCTCCCAATGATTATTGAAGTTATATAGGTACTAGTCCAATGAATGATAGAAACAACTCAAGAAATATGCTTCTAAAAAATGATGTCTTCAAGTCTTTTACACGATTCGCCAAAGGTGGAAGTATTTGTTGGATTACTGAGAGGGGGGGTGAATCAGTAATAGCATAATTATAATCCTTTTTCTCCAAATAATCCAAGTGTTATATCAATGTAGAATTATTATCCAACAATGAGAAATAATAAATGAACAATCACACACATACACAGTACACCAGTGTTTTACTTGGAAACCCAAATCGGGAGAAAACCACAAAATTCTTTTTCTTATATGTCTTGAAGAATTACATTCATTGGAAGCACCAACTTCCTTTGTTTTCCAGCTGCAATTGGAAGGAGGATCCAACCCCATAGTTTCTTAGGCTACAACCTGAAGGAAGCTCCAACTCCCCAATTCTCTGGCTACAACTAGAAGGAGGCTACAACCCCCTATGTTCTCTGGCTACAACTGGAAGGTGGATACAACCACCCATCCTTGCCTTGTCCAACCGTCCTGAAGTAGAAGTAGAATGATGGAACCACTATCACAATATTACTGTGAGATATACTGCTGTAAACCTGTATAAATAAGCCTGAACCATGCATCAACCTGTACCTCAACCTATAACCAACCTGTACCATAAACAAGTGCATCAACCATGCACCAACCTGTACCATAAACAAGTGCATCAACCATGCAACAACCTGTACCAAACAACCTTTAATCAACTTGTACCATAAACAAGTGAAACCAACCATTTACCATGTATGTACCAATCATGTGTCAACTACTCAACAACTATGACTCATCAATATGTACCAACATCATCAACTATACACCTCATGTATGTGCCAACTCATCAACTACTTGTCTCAACCATGTACCTAACTTGAACCTCAACCAAAATACCTCATCAATTTCATCATCCAAATATGATTTGTAACTTTGTAATATACTTGGTGTATATGATCACATACCTGAAAACCTTCCTTAACTTTAAACAACAAGAGACTATAATTTTCATCAAACTTTTCTTTAGTCTCACATGACTAGTTTTGGATTAGTCAACAACCCTAATTTGAAATAATCATAACTTTGTACCTATAATGAATAAATATTTGAAACTGATACACAATTTTATTCAATGTCTTTAATGAAATTCCTTTATGTTTCACTACTTGGAACCTCTCATAAAAGGAATTATAGAAAAAATGGCATACCTTGCTGAATTTTGGCTTATTCAAGAGAGCGACCTTGTAGAGCGTGACCCGCAAGGAATATTTTCTGAGTAGATACAAAACACTTACAAAACATACTAATGATGGTACTCTAACCAACATATTTGGTCTTACTAAATTTGGATCTGTTATGGATAAGTTATGAAGATGTTACCCGAAACACCTATTTTAGACTAGTTTCAAGACTAGCCACAAACCCTATTTTTCATGGAGTGTAAATCCAAAAATACAATGACCCACAAGATAAATTTTTTACCACATATACTTGGATATGTTGCCTCAATGGTATATAAATTTCATGGTCTGAAGCATTCTATAAACAACGTTATTGTGAAAATGGTGAGATGACCTGTAAATAACATACCTTAGAAAGCATCATCAAAAGAATTTATCCTTCCTTGAATTCCGACCTTCTTTTCTTCACCTTCCCTCAGAAATTCGGATTCGTTATCCTTTGGTTACCTTAGACACCTATAGTTATTCAATATTCTCAAGTGTATCTCAAATGAGAGAGCCTTTCCTCTTATTTATACTCTCCAAGTAGCTTCCTTAAAAACATCTTCTAGGTCACTTTGCCCACTTTCCTTATTTTAGGGTTAACCCACGTCTAGTTTCTCCATTAAATTTATTATTTAAATAATCTATTTTGTATTCACTTTGAATTATAGTACACTCATCACTTCAATTTTTTATTTGCGTTCTAAAATCTCTTAAACCACTTTGACTACTTTGACCTTTTGAGGCTTCTAGACTACATAAGAGGGTCCTCCAACTTCGTAAGGCCATAACTCTCAAACTGTGAGGATTTATGTGAAGTTACACATACCACAAGAAATGGAATGAATTGTACAATCCATATAGAATAGTATTACCTACAAATACATCAAAAATCATACCATTATCCATCAAACAAACTTGGGTCCATTACCCAAACCTGGGTTCTCCAACTTCTCATGGCCATAACTCTCTAACTGTGAGAAGTTATGCGGCGTTCCACATACCACCAGAAACGGCATGACAAGCACTATCCATCTAGAATAGTTTCACTTACAAATTCCCTGACCTCAATCTCATTATTCCACAAATAATCATGGGTTCTCTACCCATACTTCTAGGACCACTCAATCTGCAAAGTGTCTTAACGTCAGGGATTTCACCATAAGGGGACCACTTTGGAGTTCATCCATTTCTACACATTATCAACCACGATAAGAAAATAATGAGTCATATTTTTCATCAAACAAACTTGGGTCCATTACCCAAAACTTCGTGCTATGGGGCTTTCTTCAAGGGTTGACATCAATGACAACCAACCTTAATCAACAATCTCCACCTTTGGCATTGATGGAAACACTCTGATGCAATACTGAAATCATATCACTCATACTCCCCCTGGAACCATGCCTCTATCTCATGCTCCCCTTATAACCATGCCTCTATCCTCATGCTCCCCCTAGAACCATGCCTCTGTCATCTGCATTTGATAAATCTCTCCCCCTTTGTCATCAATGGAAAATGTATCTTTCCATCTGGGGTTGTTCCACCTGACTGAACTTTCCTCTTATGGTTCTTCCTCATGTACATATAATACATATAAGAGAAGAATTCAAAAAACATTCATTTTGGAGTAGAAATAACTCCAAGTCTCTGGAGAATATATTCAAAGGCTTCCCGTGGAAGTGGTTTTGTAAAGACGTCTGCCACTTGTTCTTTTGTGCCAACATAATCAACTCTAATGTTCTTTCCTACAACCTGCTCCCATAGAAAGTGATACTTGATTGGAATGTGCTTCCTTTTGGAGTGAATTACAGGTTTCTTTGAGATACTGATGGCACTTGTATTATCACAATAGATTGGAATGGGCTCGTCATACTCAATCTGTATATCTGTCAGATTTTGTTTCATCCAAAGAACCTATGTACAACATGATGTTGCTACAATATACTCTTCCTTGGATGTAGATAAAGATACTGATCACTGTTTCTTTCTTAGCCATGATACTAAACACTCACCCTAGTAGAACGTTGCTCCACTAGTGCCTCGTCGGTCATCAATACAACCTACTCAATATGCATCTTTGTAGGCCATAAGTGATAGATCCTTTCCTTTAGGATACCATAGTCCAAACTCTTTTGTTCCTTTGATATATCTGAAAATCTTCTTCACTGCTAATACATGTGATTCCTTTGGTGTTGCTTGAAATCATGCCACCTATCCAACTTCCTGCATTAAATATGGTATGGATGTTGTCACATATAGTAGGCTTCCAATCATTGACCTGTATTTCCTCTGATATGTGGGCTTCAAATCATCATCTTTGCTCAACTTGCAACTGGTTTTCATAGGAGTGATAAATGGTTTGCAATCTTCCATTCTGAACCTCTTTAGCATTATTCTTATATACTTGGTTTGAGAAATAAAAATCCCTTGGTTGCTTTGATGTATCTGAAGTCCCAGAAAGAAGGATAGTTCTCCAAGTAACGACATTTCAAATTCATTTTGCATATCTTTTGCAAATTTCTGACTTAACCTATCATCATCACTACCAAAAATAATATCATCAACATAAACTTGAACTAATAAAATATTACCTTGAATTACCTTGATGTAGAGGCTAATGTCCGCACTTCCTTTTCTGAACCCTACCTGCTACATATACTTATCCAATCTAGAGTACCATGCTCTAGGAGCCTATTTTAGACCATACAAGGCCTTCTTTAATTTACACACAGAATATGCATTCTCTGACAATCGAAAACCTTCTGGTTGCTCGATGTAGACTTCTTCTTCAAGTTCCCCATTAAGAAAAGTTGATTTTACGTCCATTTGATACATTTTAATATTTTTGGAGAATGCATAAGCTAAAAGTAGACATATTTCTTCCATTTTGGAAACTGAGGAAAATATCTCTTCAAAGTTGATTCCTTCAACCTGTGCATATCCTTTACATACCAATATAGATTTGTTCCTTGTAACCTGTCCATCTTCATTCAATTTATTCCTAAAGACCCACTTTGTGCCGATCACATTCTTATTCTTTGGTCTTGGAACCAGTTCCCAAGTATCATTTTTATCTATTTGATCCAATTCTTCATCCATGACCTTTTCCCAAAATTCATCCTTGTTGGCTTCTTCAAAACAATTTGGTTCAATTTCAGATGAGAGTGCTAGGTGTGTTTTTTCTGGTGAATAGAGTTTTCTTCTAGTCTCAACTCCTGCATCTTTGTTTCTGATAATCTGTTATGAAGGATGATTCTTATGTACTCGTCTACTGGGTATCTTTGGAGGCACTTGCTGAAATTCCTCTTCTGCTTCTGTTGGATTATCTTCATCTTCATCTTCTACTTCTTTTTCATCTTCTGCTTCTTCTTCTAAGGGTTATTTCATTGATTCATTTTCTTCTTCCTTTGATTTTTGTTTGCATGTTTCATCAATTGTCACTTTGATGCTTTCCACAACTTTGTTTAATCTTAAATCACAACACTTGTATGCTTTCCTTGTGCTTGAGTAGCCAACAAGTACTCCTTTTTCCACACGAGAGTCAAACTTTCCCATTCTTCCATATTCTCTTTTGATGTAGAATTTGCTTCCAAAAACTCTGAAGTGCTTCACATTTGTTGGTCTTCCTTTCCGTAACTCGTAAGGATTTTTGTCAGTGTTGTTTCTGAGCATTACTTTGTTTTGAATGTGAACTTTTGTATGCACTACCTATGTCCAAAAAATATCTATCAATTTTGAATCCATTAGCATTGTTCAGGCCATTTCCTGTACTTTCCTGTTCTCTCTTTCAACAACTCCATTCTATTGAGGTGTCCTAGCAATGAAGAATTGCCTTTTTATTCCATGATTGATGCAGTAGTCCATAAATTTATTTGAGGTGAATTCTCCTTCATTATCAAATCTCAAGCATTTGATTCTTGAATCCATCTCATTTTCAACCATTACCTTGTAGATCTTGAAGTTTTCAAAAGCTTCTAACTTATTCTTGAGAAAACAAACTGCAGTCATTCTTGTATAATCATCAACTAATAACATAAAGTATCTCTCACCTTTTAAGTCCGTTGTTGTAGTTGTTCCAACTAGATTAGTATGCACAATTTCTAGTGGTCTTGTCGTTGAATATTCCTTTGATTTGAACCTGGTCTTTGTTTGTTTTCCTTGTTGACAATGATTGCATAAAGTGTTGGTTGGTTTTGTGATCTGGGTCATTTCTCTAATTGTTTCTCTTTTGCTGACTTTGACAAGGTTATCAAAATGCATGTGACCTATTTTTCTGTGCCATATCCAACTTTCCTCTTCTTTTCCTAGACAACACTTTTCATTTCCAATTTCACTTAACACATATATGTTGCTTGAAGTTCTTGTAGCTATAGAAACCAATTTCCCTGAACCTTCTTTTCTTATCTCACACTTTTGTGAATCAAAAGTAACTTTATGACCTTGGTCACACATTTGACTCACACTTAGAAGATTATGTTTCATATCTTCTACCAGTAGAACATTTTTTTCCTTTTCATTCTTGTTCACAATTCAGACTGTACCTTTTCCAATGATTTTGGATGAATCATCATTTTTGAAGGAGACGGATCCATCTCTTTCCTTTCGTAATGTAAGAAACTTGTCTTTATCCCCTGTAATGTGTTTTGAACACCCACTGTCAACATACCAATTGTGTTTATTCTTCTTAGCTTGTAGAGATATTGTGCATTCTTCATTTCTATACTGATCTTGCTTTCTTATCCATGTCATTTTATGAGGTTTCTGTCTGTGACTGTTGTTATTCTTTTGAGGTTCTTTAGGAGGGACTGTCATTATGCAATCTTTGTTGAATCTTTGAGCACCGAAGTGGAATTTTACAAATGTAATAATATTTGCCACATGTCCAATATTATTACATTTGTAAAATTCCACTTCAGTGCTCAAAGATTCAAACCTGTTGTAACTTCTTCCTTGTGTTTCACTAGGTCTTCTTGAATAACCCCTTTGTGTATGAATCTCAAAGTTGTTATTGTTCCTTTTGTTAGCTATGCAATTCACAACTTTATGTCCAAAATTATTACATGCATAACATAAACCAAAAAATATAGTTTGATACCTGGGATTTGAGGATCTTTTGAAGGGAGGTGCTCTTATGAATCATTCTTCTTCTTGAATCCCATATGTTGGTTTTTTATTCTAAAATTTGACGCTTCTCGATGGAGGAGTATCCCTGTAATCTTCCTTTTATATGCTTCTATCCCCTTTGATTGTTTCTGCATAGCTTTTTGTATATGTTTCTTTCTTTGTTGTTTTGGAGCTTGATCCCTTTTCTGTCTGAGTGTATCCAATTCCGGTCTTGTCAAGATGATATTTTTGACTATTGATAATGTCATCCAAAACTTTTGAGCTATTCTGCATATTTTTCTTTTGAATATCCTTTCTTAGTGTGACAATCTCTGCTTCCAAGTTTCCAATGATTTTGTCCTTTTCTTCTAGCTTTTCTTTTAGTGCTTCTTCAATTCTTTTATCTTGTTTTATTTGAACCTTCAATTTTGTGATCATTTGTTCTAATTCTTGAGTGTCCTTTTTCTTGTCTATTTATTCTTGTACTTTTTTGTTCTTCATCTTTTCTCTTCTAATAACTTCTATGGAACACATTAATTCTTCTCGATAGTCAACTTCCGCCTCTTCAATTTATTCTTTGACTTCTTCATATTCTTCTTCGGCTTCTTCATATTCTTCTTCGGAGCCTTCTTTGTCAGATATTTTCCCTCCATGAATAGAAATCTTCATGTCTCAATGTCACTAACTTCATATTCATCTGATGATGAGTTGTCTTCTTTGGTGCATAAGATTTTCTTGAAAACTTTTTTTGTAGTTCTTTTACCTTTATATGTGTGTTTTCCTTTTGAGTAACCTTCATCATTTCTCTTTTTCTTATGAGGACATTTGTTAGCAAAATGACCAATTCCATCATAATTAAAACAAATTAAAGGAAGCTTACCTCTATACCTACTGTTGGTTCCCTTGTTCAGTCTTTTGACGAAGTTGGCCACTTCTTCATCATCTTCCAAGACGTCACTACTATTGCTATATTCTTCTTGTTGCTGTTTCTTTTTCTTTGATCTTTTGGATTCTTTGAAGGCTACTTCTTTTACATCTGGATTTTCCTTTTCATTTCTCATTTCATATGCTATGAAGATTCCATGCAGTTTGTCCATGCTTATTGAGTTTATATTTGATGTTTCTTCTAGTGTTGATATCTTAGGGTTAAATCTCATAGGAAGTGATCTTAGTACCTTTTGAAAAATTACAGATTCTTCAATTTCTTCTCCCAATCCTATGATTGCATTCATTGTTTCATTGACTCGTAATAAGTAGGCTGCAATATTCTCATCTTCCTTCTTTTTTAGTTGCTTGAACTGACCTTTGTAAGTTTGAAGCTTTCCTGCTTTGACTTTTGTATCTCCTTCATAAATATTTCAAATATTTTCCAAAATATTTTTAGCAGATTTACAATGTGCAACTTTGGTGAATACCATATCACTGAGACCGTTCAAAAGTGAATTTTTTTCTTTGGAATTATTCTCACCGAGTTTCACTATTTTGTCATTTGTTGGTTGAACTGTTGGTGATGTGTATCCATCTACAATTGATTGTCAAACTTGAAATCCCTGTGCCTATATATATGTCTTCATCCTTATGCTCCAAAAATCATACTTTTGTCCATCAAACTGTAGTATTCCATTTTTATACAAGTTGGTAATCTCCATGATCTACCTTTTAGTGGTTAAACTAATTTATGAAGGAACCTACTCTGATACCAATTGTTGGATTATTGAGAGGGGGGGTGAATCAATAATAGCGTAATTATAATCATTTTTCTCCAAATAATCCAAGTGTTATATCAATGCAGAATTATTATACAATAATGAACAATAATAAATGAACATTCACACACATACACAGTACACTAGTGTTTTATGTGGAAACCCAAATCGTGATAAAACCACAAAATGCTTTTTCTTATATTTCTTGAAGAATTACATTCATTGGAAGCACCAACTTTCTTTGTTTTCTAGCTACAACTGGAAGGAGGTTCCAACCCCCTAGTTTCTCAGGATACAACCTGAGAGAATCTCCAAATCCCAAATTCTCTGGATACAACCAAAAGGAGGCTACAACCCCCTATGTTATCCGGCTACAACCACCTTTCCTTGCCTCATCCAACCATCCTGAAGTAGAAGTAGAATGATGGAACCACTATCACACTATCACTATGAGATATGCCACTGTAAACTTGAACCATGCATCAACCATGCATCAGCCTGTATCTCAACCTGTAATCAAACTATACCATAAACAAGTGCATCAACCATGCACCAACCTGTACCATAAACAAGTGCATCAACCATGCACCAACATGTACCAAATAACCTGTAATCAATCTGTACCATAAACAAGTGAAACCAACCATGTACCAATCATGTGTCAACTACTCATCAACTATGGCTCATCAATATGTACCAATATAATCAACTACACACTTGATGTATGTGTCAACTCATCAACTACTTGTCTCAACAATGTAGCCAACTTGTACCTTACCCAAAATCCCTCATAAATTTCATCATCCAAATATGATTTGTAACTCTATAATAGACCTAGTGTATATGATCACATACATGAAAACCTTCCTTAACTTTAAACATAAAGATACTAGCATTTACATCAAACTTTTCTTTAGTCTCACATGACTAGTTTTGGATTAGTCAACAACCCTAACTTGAAATAATAATAACTTTGTACCTGTAATGAATAAAGATATGAAACTGATACAAAATGTTCTTCAGTGTGTTTTATGCAATTACTCTAGGTTTCACTACTTGGAACCTCTCAGAAAAGGAGTTATAGAAAAAATGACATACCTTGATGAATTTTGGCTTATTCTAGAGAGGGACCATGTAGAGCGTGGCCCATACAGAATATTTTCTGAATCGATATGAAACTATTACAAAATATGATATATAATGTACTCTAACCAACACATTTTGTATTAGATAACTTGGATATGTTATGAATATGTTATGACATTTTTACTCGAAACACCTATTTTAGACTAGTTTCAGGACTAGCCACAAACCCTATTTTCCATGAAGTGTAACACCAACAATACAATGAACCACAAGACCAAGTTTTTACCACAAATACTTGGATATGTTTCCTCAGTGGTATAGAAATTTCACAGTCTAAATCATTCTAGAAAAAATGTTATTGCGAAAAAGGTGAGACGACCTGTAAATAACATACCATAGAAAGCATCATCAAAAGAATTTATCCTTCCTTGAATTCCATCCTTATTTCTTCACCTTCCCTCAAAAATTTGTCTTTGTTATCTTTTGGTTACCTCAGACACCTATAGGTATTCAATATTCTCAAGTGTATCTCAAATGAGAGAGCCTTGCCTCTTATTTATACTCTCCAAGTAGCTTCCTTATTAACATCTTCTAGGTCACTTTGCCCACTTTCCTTATTTTAGGGTTAACCCACTTCTAATTTCTCCATTAAATTTATTATTTAAATAATTTATTTTTTATTCACTTTGAATTATATTACACTCATCACTTCACTTTATTATTTACGTTCTAAAATATCTTAAACCAATTTGACTACTTTGACCTTTTAGGGCTTCTAGATGACATAAGAGGGTCCTCCAACTTCGTAAGGCCATAAATCTCAAACTGTGAGGAGTTATGTGGCATTACACATACCACCAAAAATGGAATGACATGTACCATCCATATAGAATATTATTACCTACAAATATATCAAAACTTGGACTATTATCCATCAAACAAACTTGGGTCCATTACCCAAACTTGGGTTCTCCAACTTCTCATGGCCATAACTCTCTAACCGTGAGGAGTTATGTGACGTTCCACATACCACCGAAAATCGAATGAAAAGAAATATCCATCTAGGATAGTTTCACTGAAAAATTCACTAACCTTCATCTCATTATTCCAAAAATAAGCATGGGTTCTCTAGCCATACTTCTAGGATAACTCAATCCGCAAAGTGTCTTCCTGTGAGGGATTTCACCATAAGGGGACCACTTTGGAGTTCATCCATTTATAATCATTATCAACCATGACAAGACAATAATGAGGAATATTTACACCAAACAAACTTGGGTCCATTACCTAAAACTTTATGCTATAGGGATTTCTTCAAGGGTTGACATCAATGACAACCAACCTTAATCAACAATATAAATCATGTGAATAGAGGAGTTGAGGTTGAACACAATGAGAGTTCACTTGATTACTGATCATTATTGTACATAGTTAACAAATGTGAGACATCCTACTGATAATGAAAGTAGGTATCAAGGCACTGAATACATTCTTACAAGTGTGAATAAAGGTGTTGAGTTCGAATGCTTGAAGAATCCATCGACCATGAGACATTGATGTATTGCCAACTGTGGATGGCGGGAAAACTTGCCACTGATGACTGCAAGCCTCTAGGTACTCATAAGAGTCTAGGCCTTGTTTCCAGAATAGATGAGCTGAATTCGATGGAAGGAGACCCGCTAAAAGGAGAGCATTAAGGCATCTCTCATTAGTTAACATCAGGTATAAGGAAATATCTTGATGATTTATAGGAACACGGACGAAGAGGATGTTCACGAACCAACAAACCTGTGTGTCTTTCACATGCAGCATATGAAATTAGTACATGTAAAATAATCTTTGAATAAGAACCAATAAGGAAGAATGTCGACAAAGGTGGGGAAACCACCAATAAGGCTAATGAAATCTAAGACACTGCATGAAACCCAATGTGTGAAAATATTTCTTTCCATAGACAACAAGGGAAACCCTGAGTCTGCGACCAATGAGGAGATGTCGAATGTTGGGTTCAAGGTTACCTGCCCATAATGAAAGTAGGACCAGGGTGCACAGTAGAACTAAAAATTCATGTAACTCTAAGACACACTAAGGGTATGGCTAACATGAAAATTCAAGAGTTGTGAGAAATGGTCAACACAAGCTTATAGACATTCTTTGAGTAAGAGCTTGAGAAATATGGAGGACTCCAACAACATAGATTTGATAATGAAACTTTATTATGTAAGAGGAACCAATCAAACTATACATGGGACTGGAAGAATAACCAGTAAGAGGATTAAACTCTAAGTAATGAGATTTGCTTCCTAAGGTCATGATAAACCCAAACTTTGGATGACAAGTGGACTCAAAATTTTGTTCTATGTTCAAAGGCGACACAACTACTACCAATATAAGATAATATTCTTTTCCCACCCATCTTTTTTTGTTTTTTCATAGGCAAATGAATGTTATGATACAATGGAGGAAACAAATGTCGCAAGTAAGAAACTAGTTCCAACAATGGAACGTACCTATACTCAATGCAAGGAGGTTCATGCAGGATGTGGACACTCAGGGGAATGTTTCCTCTTAGGGTACATGGTGTCAACCTACAAATGATATAAACAAGGCTCTACTTGGTTGGTGATGAAAATTGCTAAGGTAATAGGATTGCCACAAGAAATGGGGAATTGGAAGTAGGCTCATTGCTGGAAGTAGGAGGATGCATTTCAATTACAACTTAACTCCAAAGAATGTCCTTTTTCGTAAATTTAGTCCCCTAGGCCTGAAAAAGTATAAAACAATACCCAGGAGAACTCTTCTAGCCAATGATGACAAGACTATTCCTTTATCGAAATTAGTCTACTTGGTATGAAAAAGGGTTAAAATTACACCAAATAAACATGCTTTTAAATCCATTTAACGAGTGTGAAAGAGACAATTTCACTTGTCACTCTCTTTGTCTTTGAGAGAGTTGAAAAAGTGATTAAAAAATACTCGGTGGGAGTCCCATAGGTGAAGTTCATAATTCTTATCAGTAAGAATATGAAGTTCAAATGCAAAGTTATATTAGAAATATAAGGGACTCCTGGTCCTATGGAATAATCTTTGCATGGGCACCAAAAGGCATAAAGGTTCTAACTAGGGAACCCATGTTTAGTAAGCTTCTACCATTCAATAAAGACACTTATAGTAATAATACAAAGGTTCTATGTTGCTAATAAATGGGTTTGTACCTAAGGCATGCAGATTATAGTCATAAGATAGTGTGTTGGGACTCAAAAATGTCATATTTCCATCCACCTTTCCCTTCATCATTCTTCCCATTTGATCACCCCATTAACCTTTCATGATACCATTTTCATAATTATATATGGGTTTAACCTTATTATTTTCCAAATCATTTATTTTAGTATTAATAGGGAATTTGTGATTAAATATTAGAAAACTGACATGTTTTCATATATATCTCAAAAATGTGTGAGCTTTATCATGTGTAGGAATATGTGAAGGATTAATAAAAAATACTTCTTGAATGTCTCCTCCACCATTTCAAGGAGATAGTTATTCAAATCTTATTCCAAGGAGAAGATCATGGAGATTTGGTTGTCATATCTTATCCAAGATACATGAGAGATATGTGTGAGGATTTGAAGGGATAATATTTTGTAATAATGAGAAATTGGCTGAGAGAAAAGTGGATCTATAATTATGAGATGTTTATCTCCTTTTCAAAGCTCTCATGTATAAAAGAGAGTGCCCTCTCTTCATAAAAAGAGAATTATTATTATGTAGATTGGGGAAGAATTATTATTATGTAGATTAAGGGAATTGTTATGAGATAGGTTCTTGAGGAGAATTGTTATGATGTAGATTGGATTCATGAAGAGACTCCTTTTGTAAATCTACCTGTTGAAGATTAATGCAAGTTTGAATTCAATGATTTTGTCTCTCTTAGAAGTTAACAACTGGTGATATAACGCTTCCATGTTGGTATCAACAAGGGCCACCAATCTAGTTTGGTAAGCTTATTGTAAATTGTTAGTGTAGATTTTCATTTCGTGTACCTGTTATTTTGATTTCATGTTATTTTGTTTGATTTCACTATTCGAATGTGTTGTAAAGTGTGGTAATGAAGGAATGGTTGGATCTCTGTATTTCACCATACCATGAGCTTTAATGGAGCATTCCACTTGTTAGTTTAGTTTCTCCAGGAGATAGAATCAAAGTTCATATTTTATTTTCATAAGCCATCAATGAACAGTTCCATCACTTGAGAAAGAGATTTTGTTTGTTTATGAGTTTTTGTTTCCAACTTTTGAGTTGTGTGAAGATTGTTATTTTTAAGAGTGTGTTGGTTTCTAAATGGTTTTGTTATCTAATCTATACTAAACAGACATAGAAACCTATCTGTTATCGACACATATAGTGCATCAACTCTACTAATTACGAATCCCAGTTGATAATTTATGTTTGGTAATATATTATGCAAATAATTGTACCAACATCTTGGCGTTGTTGCCAGGGAGTTGTAAACGGTAATAGGTAGTATTTGGATTATATTGATTTAATGGTTTTGGATTGGTTTTATGGATGACCTAAGGGTGGAGAGAAGACGGTAAGATGCGTGGGAAGAGCCCATGCATCCACTTTGGTGGGGTTTTTCCAAAGTTAGCTTGTCCTCTTCCTTTTATGAAAAAGTGTGTTTCTCCTTATTTTATGCAAAAGTGTGTTTTTATTTATGCAAATTTAGTTTTTATTTTTGATGAGCTAACTTGTGCGAACAGATAACCTGGTGATATCAAGGTCTCAGTAACGCAAGGAGTTCAAGTTTGGCGTGTTTTATTTTTACAAATAGTTTTAAATCTTTGATGATAAATCAATCTCCCTTTTCGATATGGTTTAACAATGAGTTTAAGCTTGGAACAACTCACTCAAATCCTATCAAAAGTCAGGATCTCCTCTTCTCTGGAAGAGGAGATATTGACAGCAACTGAAAACTTAATTACTCCTCCAGAGGCAAATGAAGAAACAACATACAAGGAACCCTTCACATCTGATGACGAACAATTATGTGAGCAGGAGATCGAGGAGGATAACGAGGAGTTGTGACACGATCCGAGGAGTGAAAATTATGCCTACAAAAGCATTATCGAACGATGGTTTCAAGAAGGTACCAGGTTAGATCCATTTATTTTTTCTTTTTATTTTGTTAATTTATAGTTTCAACACCTAATTTCACACGTTTATGTATATTTTCGATTGTCAATTGAGAAACTCACAGTGAACATATTCTTATTACTATTGTGCTTATGGTTACATTAGATCTTTGACTAAACTTAATTAATTTCTAACTTCCAATTAGAAGTAGAGTAGGTAGGTTCAAAGGAATAAAACATATCAGTTTTAGTTTTTTCTTTCAATAAGTATGCTCTCCTCTGTGCTTAGTGTGATCACGAGGATCAGAAAGTGTCAAATATATTTAACTCTTTCAGGAATGGATAAATCAATGTTTTGCAAACATGCCTAATGGATTTCATCTTTAATTCGCAAATAATTTATCTCCATTTGCTCATAAATTTATTTTCTTTAATTTAATGTGAATTTGATTTGTTATTTTATTTTTCTTTAAAAATTTAAGAATAATACAATTGAAAAAAAAAAAAACACTAAATGCTTTAAGTTAAATTAGGATTTTTTTTTTAGGAATAAAAATAGAAAAGATAAAAATTAAAATTTAGATTTTTAAGTTAAATTGGGATTTTTTTTTATAGGAATAAAAATAAAAAAGATAAAAATTAAAATTTAGCTTTTTATATAGTAGGTTTGTGTTTTATTTAATCTAGGAACAATACAAAATTAAAACAAAATCTAAAAAATAAAAAAAATAAACTTGTTTCTTTGTGTTAAATGAATTTATGTATTTAGGAATGTAAAAAAAATCTTTACAAAAATAATAAATAAAATAATAAAGATTATTGTAGGTCAAAACAGTGGGGGAACCCCAAGCTCTTTCATTTTCTTGAAAATTCCAATGGAATCCTTAATCACTCCTACTCTTCCATAACTTCCGATCAAACTGTTGAAAACACAATCCTCCCATACAACTCCATTGTTGGGCATCACGGATAACAAAGCTCTTGTTGAATTTAGGTGCCTACCACGGCCTAATATTTACAATATCCTAAAATAGGTTTGTATGTCGTGTTTGAAACCATTGCCTTGGGTCCAATTGAAGAAGCGATAGGCTTGCAAGGAAGTTTTTTCATTGGAGAGAACATTTATGACCATGGAGGTTGTTAGGTTTGGAGCTGCCGAACTCAGTTGGTTTTCTACCTCAGTTGTCCATGGTTTTGTGGCCAATATTCTGCATATAATGTCAATTGGGTTTTCGGATATACCTGGCTCTAGTTCTTCTGTTGCTATCTCATGTTTGTTATGGCAAGATATAAAATAAAGAGACCTTCTCATGGTGCCAAGCTCCACATTTGGGATTAAATGTTCCATCCATGATGAGATCAAACCCTTTGGTAGCATCATCATGAACTTAGTCAAATTGTTTTCATGGCTACAAATTTATGTGGGAAGCAAATTGTGGCATTAACCAATAAATAACCATCTGATCTGATGAAAGAAACCTTGTCTCCTCCATTCAGTATGACCTTCACATTTTCAGTTTTTCTAGGAAATCCATGATCTTTCACTCCAAGTCCTTCCATTTTCACTCTGCCAACAATTGTGTAGCCATCTGCAATCTCGGTAGATGAGACCGCTAAAGATGAGCTAGGAAGAAGAGAAGTGAGTACGAGGGTAATGTAGAGACAAAATACCAGCTTTCTACGATTCATGGTTGCCACAATGCTTCACAACGAAGAGTTTTAAGGTTAATCTATCCTTCTTAGAAGGGTGTACTAGCACCCTGGTTTCTGTTGGAACTCCCGTATGTTCGGATCTCCCCTCTTTGCCAAGTATCGCTGGAGGAAACTATAATGAAACAGGCACTGCCAGCAGATCCTTTAGATTTGGATGTAGATATCTCACACTGAGCTATTAAAACAAATTTGGAACAAATCTGATAGCGTTGATCCTGGCATATCTCTCTCAGACATCAAAAGATTTTTTTTATAGTTGTTGGATTCCACTGAGTAGAAACTAAATCCTCCAATTAGAAACTAAATCTACATATCTAATACTGACAGATTTAAGTTTTGATTGCACTATCATTTGGCAGTTTGTTTGTTTACCAAATCATTGCTAGATACAAAAAACCCAATATTTGGCTAACAACCAGTTCTATCGTGTCCTGTTTGCGGGTGGTTACAGGATCAAATTCTTTAGGATGGATCAAAACCAAATTATGTTATAATCTAGGCATAATTCTCTCTGAAACCCCAGGCTTACACCACAATGCGACAACTAGAAACAAAATCATCCTTTCCTATTCGAAGGGTGAAACCTCTCTCATAATAATGCCACACGCTTATTGCAGAGTCCGCTTATAACATATAGACATCAAAATATATAAATAGACCAGGTAGTGAAGCCTATGAACAAAAAAAAATCCTTTGAAAAGAAAAAGAAAATATCCGGTGTACACCTAGTCGCGAATATCTTAAACAAATCATTAGCTAAGCACGCATTGCAGTGATCTCGGGACATATCTCTTTAATTTGTCGCATTCATACTTAATCTCACATTTTATGTTTTATGATGATCTCACAAGTTTTATTGCAGGATTAGTACTAAGTTTGATTGCAGGAATGAAGAGGCTCCCATTCCACACCACAATGACTTTGAATAATTGCAAAAGCATGTTTTATTAAAATCTTGAAGGAGATAAATTTTTCATCACACATGTCATGACGTTTTTTGCTACACCGCCATCTTTCATAAAACCAACTACAGCATGACATGATCATTTACATTTCTCCTTCCAATCTTATTCATCACCCATGTGGGAATCCACTTTCCATCGCCTTATCCTTCATGACTTTGCATGTGCCTATCTTTTCGAGTCACATACATCTCTTTATCTTTTTCAATTCATTTTTCCTTGTCAATAAAACTATCCATCTCCCTTTCCATGACTACATTCCCTTGCCATAAACATTGTTGCTACTGAGATATTTTTATTTATAGTCCTACCAATATTTTTACACACTCATGTTGACTGATGTGGGATTCCTTAAGGCCCACCTTTCAACAAGTCTTAGCCCATTAACCTTAGCACCTTATTCGAGATATATACTAGAGTTCATTTGGAGTACCTAGAGGCTTGCATGCCTTAATAGCAAGTTCTCTCACTGATAATCATGGGAATACATCATTGTCCCTTGATTGTCAGATCTTGCAAGTGGCTCGGCATCATCTCATTCATTCACACTTTGTAATATGTACTTAGGTACCTTGGCACTCATTGACATCAATGGTGAGTTTTCCTCA
>ML785644.1:49766-60224 GCA_009831015.1 Picea engelmannii | reverse complement strand
AGCATGATGTATACTATCCATCCATGGGTGTTGTATCTTCATTTTCATTTTCCTTCATGTCCAAATAACTTCATCAATATTCTGGTCCAAAACCCATGACTAGGGTTGACATCAATGACAACAACCAATCTTCCAACACATTCTCTAATCTAGCAGTCATAGCTAGATTCCTCCACTTTTAACATAAGTTCAGATTCCTCCACTTCACATTCTCTAATCTAGAAGTCATAGCTACAACATTAGTCACCTTTCACATGATCTTGTAGTAGTGACATCTACCATGCTCCAGTAGCCGCATCAACCATATTCATATTGCATAGTTAATCAACATTTTGGGTAAGTGGATATATGTTGTTTTCTACTCTTTAATCATGCAATTCCTTACATGCTAGAGTGAATGAATTTGGAAAAATCCCTCACCATGCTCCCTTTCCTTTCCATTTCTATGACTCATGCCACGTTGCATGAGGACATGCAACCAATTCAGTTGGGGTGGGTGGGGGTGGGGGAGGGGACTATATTCGCTATCATCACTCCATTTTTCCTCTACCATCATTCCCTTTTTCGTCTCATTTACCATTTACCATTTTTTTTTCCTTCCAACGATACTCTATTGCAATTTGCTTCATAAGCATTGATATATATATTGGCATGATTCAAAAATATGAAAAAGGGATTTCTTATACTCAGTGATGTTTTCTTATGCACATTGATAGATTATGTTTTCCAACAAATAAATGTGTAAATTATTATCATAACAACAAGAGAGCAAATAATGAAATAAATGTTGTTTACACAAGAACCAACATTCTCTATATTCATGGTTGTCACACAAGAACCAACCATAAGAAAATGTCAGTTGTTACTCATGTAAATCCCATCCTGGAAATATTCATTATCATCACTCAAAGCCAAAATTCATATGTCAAAAATTCTTGAGAAGATCCATGCACAGTTGCATGAGGACATGCAACAAGTTCAATTGGGGGGTATATGTTGGGACTCAGAAATGTCGTATTTCCATCCACCTTTCCCTTCATCATTCTTCCCATTTGATCGCCCCATTAACCTTTCATGATACCATTTTCATAGTTATATATGGGTTTAACCTTATTATTTTTCAAATCATTTATTTTAGTATTAAAAGGGAATTTGTGATTAAATATTAGAAAATTGACACGTTTTCATATATATCTCAAAAATGTGTGAGCTTTATCATGTGTAGGAATATGTGAAGGATTAATAAAAAAGACTTATCGAATGTCTCCTCCACCCTTTCAAGGAGATAGTTATTCAAAGCTTATTCCAAGGAGAAGATCATGGAGATTTGGTTGTCATATCTTATCCAAGATATATGAGAGATATGTGTGAGGATTTGAAGGGATAATATTTTGTAATAATGAGAAATTGGTTGAGAGAAAAGTGGATCTGTAATTATGAGATGTTTATCTCCTTTTCAAATCTCTCATGTATAAAAGAGAGTGCCCTCTCTTCATAAAAAAAGAATTAATATTATGTAGATTAAGGGAATTGTTATGAGATAGGTTCTTGAGGAGAATTKTTATGATGTAGATTGGATTCATGAAGAGACTCCTTTTGTAAACCTACCTGTTGAATATTAATGAAAGTTTCGATTCAGTGATTTTGTCTCTCTTAGAAGTTAGCATCTTGTGATCTAACGCTTCCATGTTGGCATCGGCAAGGGCCACCAATCTAGCTTGGTAAGCTTATTGTAAATTGTTAGTGTAGATTTTCATTTCATGTACCTGTTATTTTGATTTCATGTTATTTTGTTTGATTTCACTATTCGAATGTGTTGCAAAGTGTGGTAATGCAGGAACGATTGGATCTCCGTATTTCACCATACATGAGATTTAATGGAGCATCCCACTTGTTAGTTTAGTTTCTCCAAGAGATAGAATCAAAGTTCATATTTTATTTTCATAAACCATCAATGAACAGTTCCATCACTTGAGCAAGAGCTTTTGTTTGTTTATGAGTTTTGCTTTCCAGCTTTCGAGTTGTGTGAAGGTTGTTATTTGTAAGAGTGTGTTGGTTTCTAAATGGTTTTCCTATCTAATCTATACTAAACAGACATAGGAACCTATATGTTATCGACACATATAGTGCATCAACTCTACTGATTACGAATCCCAGTTGATAATTTATGTTTGGTAATATATTATGCAAATAATTGCACCAACATAGTGCAAATATGAAAAATGGAGTGATAACCTATCCTATATGTCGGTCAAAGAAAATACCTGCTGAAGTAACAAATGAACGTAATGGAAATAGAAATCACAAAAATCCCTGGACAAAACCACCAAAGCCAACTCCTTCCACTACACTATTAGTCCACTAAGTCAAAAAATTAGCAAAAACTATGTAAAGTGGGTAAAATTTTTCTACTAATAGTAAAAATAACCAATTTTACCATACCATTTGAGTTTTTTACCCACATAGTGCATTTTGGACCAATTTTCCCATGATCTTCAAGTGTTGATTGCAAGAGATATGAGTGATGGAATTGACAAACGTCTGGACCAAGTAAGTGCTATTTCCTTCCTCTTCAATTATAGTGGTTTAAAATTTCAAATTAGTCCTCATTTTTTAAGTTTTAGAGGGTGAAACTTATGAATTAGGGTGTATGTGGGATGTAGTTCATCGGTTTGCATATATGGAGACATCTACTCAGGTAAGGAAAATCATTCCCACATATATGTGTCCCTACACGCGAATGTTAACATTACAGCCCGCATACAAGTACACAAACTAGTTTTCAAAAGAGTTTGACTCAAAAAATGGTTTTCCTTTTATAGGATGGCACTTGAATGTACAGAGACAAAGAGCATGAGGAAGTAGATGCATTGGTGGAAAGAGATGTGGGGGTCCAATTGACCCTAAAAAGATGTGGCTTATACAAATTTTGGGATTTCATAGAAATGAGGGATCAAGTTAGGTTACTCCAAACGATGGTAAACTTCTGGGATCTAGATACAGAGGCCTTCAATCGCGATGGGAAACCATTGAGAATTGAAGTATATGACATTTACTTTCTCATATAATTGTCTCGTTCTGGCGAGGTGGTGAATCTCAAAGCTATGGGAGTTGGGGGTGGTATGAACATAGAGGACTACATTGCCACCCACTATGTTGTAGGCACAAACAAAGTAGGGATCCATATCCCCATCAGGGTGATTGAGAACCTGAGTTTAAATATCATTGTTCTTGTACTTACACAGATCATAGGGTTGGCCTCGTTGCAACAGGAATCAAGGCCACTCATTTTTTACACAGTGGAGTGTTTATGACCCACAATTTATGATTGGTGCACCTCACTAATAACTAACATGAAGAGCCAACTGACAGATTGCAAACAAGGGAGGAAAAGAAACTTCAAGTTCGCATCTATCATCTGTAGTTTTTTCTTTGAGTGGGTTCTAGGATTTAGCCCTAGAGTAGAGATCATTCCACATGGACCACACAATTGATCCATGTAACAGTGGAATGATGTGATGAGGTGGCTAGGAGGTGGTAGGGTACCAACCCCCTACAATGATGATCTCTTCTTCTGGTGGTGTCGATAGGTTATATCCATAGATGACTACCCATATGGTTGAATAAACTATAGAGGAGATCCAGATATACCTCTTCTACAATGCTCTGCCTACGATGATATAGGTATGAAAAGTTTTTATATATTTCATTTTTTTTTTCAAAAAGAATAAAAAAAGAAAATATTTTTGTATAGCATCAAGTATTAACAATGGATTTGTCATGTACATGTGGGTCTGCGATGACCAGATGGATTCCCATGAAATCCATGAAGGAACCAGGGAGATGAACATGCGGGATGAGATGCAGAGAGAGTGCTTCAAAATGTGCAGGGGAACCTGTCTCAATTGACACATAGGATTCTTATGGTTCAGGTGGAGGATCTGCCAAAGGCTATGCAATGGCAGGTGTTGGGTGTTCCCCATGCATGGGTGCGATTCTTTTGGTGTCTTACAAACATCGTAGTATGCTATCATGATATGCATCTAGAGATATAGGTGCAGATGTATTTGTCATTATATCTATCGACCATATATGTATTTTGAGGGTATGAGCCCCATTTTGTACTATGACACCATATTTTTTGGAGATATGAAATATAAAAAACATTGGTCTTCGACTTTAATTTTATATGTTACAATGTGTACATTGATTACTGTGCTTTTTTTACTTTAGTTATGTGAAAAATTACAATCTAAAAAATAATTAGCATATGCATCGAATACATAATTAGAACTTCTAGGTATGTGATTGTAAGTAATA
Organism: Picea engelmannii; assembly: GCA_009831015.1. NCBI lineage: Eukaryota > Viridiplantae > Streptophyta > Pinopsida > Pinales > Pinaceae > Picea > Picea engelmannii. Next base: position 55,904 of record ML785644.1, on the reverse strand, counting down.
AAATCAAGTATTGTTCCAAAAGTCATACTTGTAGGAATCGTCGGAGTAGAGTAGGGTTTCGTACACAGTAACTATCATTTAAATGACATACTACTAACTGGGAGTCCATACGAACCTCTAAATACAAAAAACAATGTGAAATGGCATTGCTTAATAGTTATATAATGACGCTATTCTCAACCACACTATTCGTTGATGGCTCCAGAAAAACGTCTCCTGAAGACACCATTTGGCCCTCGGGTGAGTAAATGACCCAAGCTGCAGAAACCAAGTTTCATTTATGACGACAAGCACCGTTTGCAAATCCTAAGTAAACCGAAGAATCCATTGACATCTACCAACTGAGGGAAAAATCGATAAGAAAGATAATGGCACAATGGAAAAAATATATATACACTAAGATACACTAGTATAAAAAGAGTCACGGCCAAGCTTGAGGGATTAAACATAATATCTTTTAATGTAGAGTCCATTTCTTGGCTCGACCAACATATTCCCTTCATAATCCTCCAATACATAGGCTCCTTTTTCTATAACACATCGCACGATATAAGGACTGTGCCACATGGGGTTGAACTTGCCTGCCCCCAATGGTTCCTTTTCTTGGTCATACGAGAGGACCAATTCATTGTTAGTGTTTTGTCGAGGAAAGACAAACCTATCATACTAGATCTTAACACATCGTTAATTCATGTCGATATCCATAGAGACATCTCAATGCTGCTCATATAGGCACTCTAGGTGTACGAGGCATTCTTCAAGATCGAAAGTGTTAGGTAGGAGCTCAATTTCCAGTCTAAGGGAATTGATTTCACATTCAATCGGAAGGATCGACTCCACACCGTGTACTAACTGAAGAGGATAAAAATCAGTGGAAGTATTAACCGAGGTTCGATATTCCCAAAGCACAGTCTAAATCATTAAATTCCAGTAATATTTTCTCTAGCTGACACTTTTTTGCAATATGGTCTTGAGAGATTTGTTCACAACATCTACTTTTCCATTTTCCCGAGGATAATAAGGGGAAGAATGAACATGCTTAAGAACTATTTTTGATGCTAATTCCTTCATCATTTCATTCTGAAAGTGACGACCATGATAAGTGAAAATCTCCTTTGGGATTCTGAACTAGGCTATAATTTGGTTGAACATGAAAAATGTTGTAGTCTTACCATCGGATTTAATGGTAGGCATGGCCTCTTCCCATTTAGTGAAGTAATCCACGACCACGATAATATTTTGATTCCCTTGAGTCGAAGATGGGTTACATTTCATAAAATCCACCCTGCACTTATTGAAGGACCGACGATGATGACTAGGTGAAGAGGGGTTGGATGAGAGCACATTTTCTGAGTGAATACCTAGCAAGGGTGACACTTCTTGACCAATTCAACACAACCTTTAAAAATTGACAACCAAAAATAACTTGCTTGCAACATTTTTTGGGTTGTCGCAAGCCCATATAGATGACCACCATAAGCCCCACTGTGACAGTCATTAATAATGGACTCAACTTTTTTGTGATTCAAGCAATTACACAACATATTATCCACTCCTCAATGATACAAAGTATCACTGACAATAAGGTAGTTTTTGGCTTGATACCGTATATGTCGTCGATCGTCTCTCGATAGATGATGAGAGAACTTCAAGGTTTAAAGATAGATTAAAATATCTCCATACCATGGGTCCATACATGAGATACGAAAAATATGTTCTTCTTCAAATGAATTGTAATGAATGACATCCTCATCCAGTTGAGGGATGTCTGATATCCACTGGGCAAAAACTAGTGATTTCATAGATTTCGCTGGAGCAAAATCGAAGTCCAATTCTTGCAAAATAAAAATCCACTTATTGTGTTTTCCCTCTATGATACACCTATTAAGGACATATTGAAATGGATTGAAATATGCAACTATAATAGTTTTGAAAATAAATATATAATGTCATAATATTTGAACCACGTGTACGAAAACAAAGGCTAGTTTCTCAATGTGAGAGTATTTTAGTTCAGGATCGACTAAGTTTCGACTAAGATAGTAGACAATGTGCTCATGGAGCTCATCATCCTCCTGAACCAGAACCATACCAACCATCCCTTTGGACGTGATGATATAAAGAAAATAATCTCTACTGTAATCTGGAGGCTTCAATAGAGGCGTCAATACCAAGGATTTCTTAAGAGAATTGAAGGATTCCTGGGCTCGCTCATCCCATATAAACAAAGTTTCCTTCTTCAAAAGATGCATGAAACCCTTAGTTATATTGGCATAGTTCACTATAAATAGACGTAATAAGTTATCCTTCCCCTGTAAACCGTGAAGTTGATGAATTTTGCGAGGGGGAGGCAATTGAAGTATTGCCTCAAACTTCATAGGATCCACCATGATCCCATGCTCAGAGATTAAGAATCCTAAAAGAAAAATAGAACCAACACATAAGATTCACTTTTTAGGGTTTAAATGGATGCAATAATAATGAAATCTCTAAAGTACTAGTCGAAGGTGAGTAGAGTGATATAATCTCTTGTGAGAGTGAGCAATGAGATCATCAAGGTAAGATTCGACATTATGATTTAGATCATGAAAATAAAAGATCATGGCTTGTTGGAAGGTTGCTCCAACATTTTTAAGTCTAAAAGGCATTTTTCGATATGAAAAATTAACCCAAGGACAAATAAATGTCATATTATGTTGATCCTTGGGTTTGATCTGAATTTGATTATATCCTAAAAATCCATCCATAAAAGAAAAAACCTCGCTTCCCTCACACTCATCAAGAATCTGATCAATGAAAGATGTAAGGAAGTTGTCTTTAGGACAAGCCTTGTTTAGGTCTCGAAAATACATACATTCATGGATGGTTCCCTATTTCTTATTCAAGGCAATGGGGTTGGATACCCATTCAATCAAGGGAACCAGATATATGAAACCAACATTAAGTAGTTTCTCTACCTCTTCCTTAATAGTAGATCCCTTCCTAGGATTAACAACTCTAAGACGTTGTCAAAAGGTTATAGCATCCAGATAATTATTTATCTCAGGTTCAACAATGTGAGGGTCTATTATTGGCATCTCTTTGCATGACCAAGTGAATATGTCACAAAATTATTTGAAGAGATCGGTGTAGATATGAATTTCTTCAGGAAAACAATCAGCACTGATATATACATTTTTAATTTTACCAGGAATTCAAGAGATGTCGATCATTATGGTAGGAGAAATATTCACCATGTTTCCTTCAACATAAATTCCATGCGTATCTAGTGGAACCATGGCATTACCAACCATATCAGTCAAGGATAAAATAGTCCTGTTCGATCCTAACAAGCTCTAGGAGGAAGTAAGAGCGATGATGCATATCGTCCAATGGTGTATTAGGACCACTCATCACCTCTAAGATGGCTCCATCCGAAGGTAAAATATTGTTGAGGAAATCATGTGAGAAATATGATGAGGTGGCCCATATGGGCTTGAGAACAATATCCTCCTCATCCATATTCGAGGAGATAGGATCTGGGTTAGTAGTAGAGTCAACAACATCTTGATACGTTATCTCTGTCACTGCCAGTGGCATTTCCATTCCAATATGTGACTATCCTTCACAGGACATGGTCAGGGAAGGTAGGGTCCAAGGATTCTTTAAATACAAAGTACGAAAAGGAATATACCTCATTGATGAAGAAGAGCTACTGGACATGGCATAAATGTGATGAATTGGTGCCACAAAATTAAAGGTACCCATGAGGGAGGAATACATTCTGAAACCAATATCCTCAGTTGTCGGTTGGGAAATGTTGATCACTGGGATCGAAGACCCAATTGATGCATTAGGACTAGCATGCACAAAGGATAATTAATCAATTGTCACTATTTTCCCTTCGTGAGGAAAACATAAAATGCAAAAAAAAGATGATATGACTACAGTCATAGCCTAAGTACAATAGTAATAAATTATAGTCAAGGGGCGTATCACCCACCTTGATATACACCTCCACTATTTTTCCACCTAACTAGACTAGAAAGGAATGAATAATTCCATGGGGATGGAAATAACAACCATCAAAAGTGGTCAACATAGTCGGAGATTGAGAGAGGGTTGGAGAGCCAATGGATTTCCAACAGGTTAAGGACATCACACACGTTATAACACCCTCATCAATAAAAGTGTGTTTGATTGTATACTTTGAGTAATACACATGGATTTGAAAGGCCAAGTGGTAAGGAAAGTGAGGCTTCACATCCATGGCGTCAAGCTTGATAATCTTAGAGCCACACAGGTCTAGAGGTCCTAAATCATATAACAAGACATTCGTCTATGAAGGAAACATTTGGAACACTTACAAAGTCAATATTGCACAAGGGGTTTGACCCAGATCTTATAAAATCTAATAGTTCTGGGTAGCTCTAGCATTAGGGTTGTGCGCAAATCATTTTAGTACTCCTTTTGGAAGACGAGGTAGAGGCTTTGGATTTTCGATCTGCAAAGGTGTTTTAAGAGGAGGGGGAGACTCTTGACCCATAACAGCCTGCGAAGAACTATAATCATGATATCGAGTGGCTACATTAATTTGAGACTTGACCATATTTACATGTAGATGGTCACCTTCATGCACCAGGGGATTTTTATTCCTACTCGGTGCATTTCCAGCATTGGAGGAGATCAAAGCCATGTGTTGATTGTGTAGAAACTAATTTCTAAACACAATAGATGATTGAGATAAGAGCCTCGTGACTTACTCAATTTTGGGGAACAAGTGGGTAAGGTGATCATATGTACAAAGTTTACAAGGAAACTTTACCTTCTTCTTTTCTATCTTTCCCTCACCAACATTGTTATTCGATCTATCATTGTTAGCGTTGTCCTTGGTGTTAACACTAATATTTTCATGATCATTTTTTTCTCTTAAAAAATTCATATTTTTCCTGCTAATCATGCCTTCTTAGAATCATTTTTTCCATATTAAGGTCATATGAGGGGGTTTAAATTCTAAAACTAAGATTTTGAAAAGGGGTCTACAAGAAGTTCCTGCAACTCTCCACACAGGAAAGATGACTGGCTCTACAGGAAGTTCCTGCAACAGCCTATTTTCACGAAAAATGACATAGTTTTGGGTTTTTTGTGATGGATGATGGTGAAACATGATAATTACACTATTCCACACCCTAAAATACACATATGACATGAGTAGTGAGACAAAAAAAAGTAATGATAAGCCACAATGGCATGAAATATCATATGGTCTATTTTTTCCTTATAACAAGAAAATGTTGGTTGTGGAGCCTGATTATCTTCCTGATTCAGAGGTCTTTGCTTTTAGCCATGTTTATACCCCATGAAGTATTTACACCCCAGATGTATGTACACTCTTCCATGCAGGGGAGTGCAGAGGGGGGGTACCCCCTCTGCGGGGTCCCGGGGGTCTGGGGGCAAGCGGGTCCCCAGTGGAGGTTCGGGGGCAACGTCCCTCAATGGGGGTTTCGGGGTGAAGCCCCCAAAGAAAAAATTGCCTTGTAAAAGTATATGTAATTTCATTGTAAATCTGGACCATTCATTATAAGGTCGCATATCTAACGGTAGAGATTATGTTAGGGTTTTTTTCCCTAGAAGGCAACCCTCTTTTATGAGGGAAATGTATTGCGGCTATGGATTGATGGTGAATATTGTATTCTGAGAGAAAGAAGAGGAAGTTACAACGGGTTTTGCTGTAGGTTGTATCCCTTCATTTGCTGGATAATAATAAAGAAAGGACCTGGCAATTTCTCTGGTGGACGTAGCCCACACTGGGTGAACCACGTAAATNTGTGTCTCTCTTGTATTGTGTGTCTTCTGTGTTTTTTGTTTCTGCATTTGTTTTATATTATTGCTCTGCGGTCCTGTTTTCTAACAATTGGTATCAGAGCGTAAGGTAACTCGCAGGACAAGAGGGTTCTTGGTTCGAGTGGGAGCGATGTCGGAAGATGGAAAGTTTAGGGTCGAGAAATTTAATGGACAAAACTACCAGTTATGGAAGATGCAGATGGAAGACTATTTATATCAGAAGGATCTATTCCTACCATTGAGTGGAGTAGCAAAGAAGCCGGCGGCCATGAAGGACGAAGAATGGGAGATTCTTGACAAAAAGGCTCTAGGAAC
>ML785644.1:23721-39061 GCA_009831015.1 Picea engelmannii | reverse complement strand
CTATAAAATTTTATTATTTGTTGATAAATCTATATGCGAATGTGCTCAATTAAAGGAATTTTTGAATTTTACTGTTTTGCTCAATATAAAGGAATTATTGAATTTTACTGTTATGTTGTACAATTGATTGATGTTAATTAATGTGGCCACTATAAATGGTATCAGAGCATCTTAGTTTGAAATCTGGGCCTATGGGCCAAGTTCCCAGCTCCAAGCTCTACCTCCAGTCCCACCTAACCTGCAAACTAAACGCATTATTATTTTGATAATAGATAAACAAATCTAAATATAAATAAACAATACGAATTGAAAATGTAAAAAACAAATTTACCAAAGTATCAACAAAGCAACTAGGGTTGTTACAAGCTCAGGGCTCAAATGTAACTATATTATTATTAGGCATCCATGTTCTTACTATAACTTGAAATGTAGGTTCAAACTAATTGAAATTCTAGATCAAACTCAGGCCATCTCTTTCTCCAAACTAATACTAACATTCACCAAGGCAGAGATCTATTGACCTGGGAAGATTGCAGCCCAAAGGTTGCCACTGCCATTTCATGTAAAATTTATCCGGTCTCCCATTCTCCTGGCATCGAAACCTGGGATCAATGAAAGGAAAATTGGGGGATTGGTAAAGGGGATATGATTCAACCCAGACCCATGATCCAACATACAAGTCACATTGATTAAAACTCTGTGAATACTCAATCCTGGGAGGAGGTGAGCAAGAACAAAGGAAGCATGGAACCCTTGTGGATGGATAAACACCCGATCAACCTTAAACCAATACCCCGTCATGTAAAAAGGTCTTATCAAACGACTATTTAAAACATCGCATTAGATTTAATTTCGTAGGACAATTTTGCAAAACCAATTACCAGGAAATCATTAAAGAAAAATCCCAAACATAAGACATTCAATACAGCTTGAAAAGCACTCTTCTGGCATGCATAATTTAATCAAATATCCGGAAAATTTAACTTATCACAAACTCTAACAGAGTGTCATGCATTGGATTATAATTAACCTAAAACTAATCTGAAAAAAAATATAAGTAGCAGTGATTTCCACGCATATCAATTGATATTTTGTGATTATAACAACCGACCGCCATACAAACCTCACAAAACCAGAGAGGGTGCTAATCAAAGCTAGCCCAACATGGACACGACCATGGGTTAATGGTTGAAAACCAATATAAGCAGAGATAAATATAGAATACTAACCATTTCGGCAGCAGGAACGGGAAACTGCAGTAAGGCGAGGAAGATCCATGGGTTCATCCAAGTAATTGAATACTCGGCCTGCCAAGCCCGAGTCCAGGCAGTCTAAGGTATTTTATTCCATGGATGATGAAGAGACCTCTGTAATATCCATAGCGAAGGACAACCAGTCACAATACAACAAAGAGAATTCACAAATGCAGTAAAATGTCGGTTCGGTGCTTAAAAATTGCTCCCGGTGCGTCTATGGGGTACCTATGCCGTTATATGTTGTATGGATAGGAACGAAATTTCATGAAACTAAACTATCGACCCAATGACGACAAATATCTACTTTTCTACATAGCTTTTATCAATTCATGAGTGAGGGATATGCACCGTCGGATTTCAAGCAACTGCAAATTCAATTCATCACCACTCTCACGCTTAAATCCGATAGTGTATACCTACCTTTCACGACATTCAATGCTCTATAGAAAGGTGTTTAATATTTTCTCAACATCGACTTTTTTTTTCTCCGATTTAATCGTAACCCAATTCATTTAAGCTCATAATTGACTCAGGAAAACACTACACAAAGCATTCTAACTATATGTAAACAATTCTCAGCAGAAAGATGCAGAGAATCTGCACTCATGGACTGCAATATAATGCATTCCTCTCACATGCATTTGATATATATTCACCTGTGCCGGCATGGATACTCTGAGAATACCAACACTGACATAATGAGTATCTCCACGCACTCTCGTTTACATGAATACGAAAGACTCAGGGATTCTTACCAAAATAGTGCCATGGATCGCCATGTCTGCAGAAAGTGATGTGACCGCCATTACTTCTTTCCTTCTCCTGCGAATGGATAATGTGTTGAAACAAGTTCTCCATCCGTATGCCAAAGCCCACAGAAAACAAACTCGCATTCCCAGCAAGAAAACGAATGTAGCAATCAAACTACTGCTGCAAGAAAGGGGTTGCCATTAATTAGTCTAATGATTTGGATGCAGCTATTTCAATTGCTGGGACTGGCTCTTAAAGGGACATGAAATTACCCGTTCCGAGCATGAAAATACTCACAAAAACCTTGAGAAACACCAGCCACCGCCATGCACAAAGCCACAACTAGACCAACACCAATGCCAAGAGCAGAGGAAAGAGGCGAGAGGCGGCAGAGGAAAGAGGCGAGCTTAGGTTTTTGGCACTGAGAGCCGAGGCCGGGCATGTGGGCCTCATGCCAGAAGCCGACCTTAAAGGCTTCCAGCTAATGCCACAGATGTTTTTTTTATATATTAATGTTTAGTTTTAATAATTGATTTAAAAGTATTAATACGCCTTTTGAATAATTAAATTATCATTTTATATATATATATATATTAATTTTTTTTTTAGTTTTGATAAATTATTTAAAAGTATTAATACTATTATGTAAATTTAAATTAAATTAATTACCTTATATTAAATTAAATTAAAACTCATAATTATTTAAATTATTTAAATTTAATAATATATGCTAAGCTTAATATGAAAAAAAAAATAAAAAAAAATTGACTCCATGGGTTTTGAACCCACGACCACCCACTACCTAAGCCTTAAGGAACAACCAAACACCAACGCACCATGTATGTGCCTTGAAAAAAAAATGTATGTGTCTTGATTAAGGCGATTGAAGCTTAGGATTAAGTTTAGTCTAGATTATTAGTTTTTAATAAACTAGCACAGCCGCAAAGTGGTTGGCGGCTGGTTAACGCCGAAAGGTACATAGCACGGGTGAACGTCGAAACGTGGCTGGCAGTTGTGGACAATTATTTAGATGCCACGGTTTAATCCTATTTAATCATTTAAACGTGGTAATTATATATCCTTACAGAAAAAATATTTAATGTGATTAGGTAAATGTTAAAAATTAAACATGTTAACGGATGCCTTGATAAATGCAAGAGAGTTATGAAAAATAAATCGGACCCATTGATTTTGGAGGACGACTAAGAATATGCCAACATCTTCAATGCATAGCCATCAGATAAGGGTTTAAGGTTAAATAAGATTAAAAGATCATTAATTATGCCCATTGTCAATAGGTGTATGACTTTCGACGTAAATTAATAAACATAAGGTCGGAAGTCACTTTAATCAAGTTGTAAGCGAAAAGTTAAAAGGGCTCAGACTAGGACCAGCGGGAAGGAGGCGACATATGCACTAGGAGAGTAAGCATAGGAAGTGGCGAGTATGGCGCAAGGCTAGCGTAGCTACAGGGCAAGGGAACCAATAATATTTTCATAGGGGTGAAGAAATCAAGCTTAGACTCTTAATCCTAACCCTAACCTAGCCAATCCCCTAATGGAGTAATGTCTGTTTACAGACAAGTAAAGAAAACTTACACCTAACCCTATTTCTACTTTGACTAGCACCAATTTGAAACATCCTGGAACTCACCCTGATAACTTGGGTTGATGCAGGTCAAAGCATACAGGATGCTTAGGACTTGAGGGAGTCAAGGCAGGGGAGCGTTGTCACAAGCATTGCCAACACCGCCAGTGCCACCACCACCATCGCCCGAACTAGCCCTCATACTGCGCTCATTGGAAGCCATTGACGAGACTTTAAAGGGGCGACAAATGGAAGGGACTGAAGTGGAACCCCCACCGTCTGGAATGGGTAATCCATAAGTGTCAAGGGATTCAGGGGGAGGACCTCCACCTGAAGACATCACGCGAGAATTGTAGAAGATCAAACTTCTGGAGTTTTCCGGGGGTTGCACCAGTGAACGCGTGGAAGCATGGTTGGAAGGCATGACAAGGTGTTTTGCTTTAAGGGACTATGCGTCCAACTCAAAGGCAAAGATCACCATTTTTCAGTTAAGAGACATTGCCTTGAACTGGTGGGGAAACCTGGAAAGATGACTACACCTTACCGCAAACACAGTATCTTGGGAACTTTTTGAGGAGAGGTTCCGAAGGAAATATCTACCAGCATACTACGAGGAACAACAGGTAGGGGCATTTCATGCCTTAGTACAGGGAAGCAGAACTGTAGAAGAATATGAGATCAGATTTATGGAATTGGTCAAATATGTTTTGTATATGGATAATGACCAACAACAGGCAGAGCGCTTTGTCTATGGATTGAACCCTAAGATAAGAGCTATGGTGCGGATGTGGAAGCCGTCTTCAGTAGCGGAGGCGGTGGAAAATGCGCGTTATGTGGAAGAACACATGAACTTAACTGGGGGTACAAGACCGACATTTCCACATCACCCATGATTCGTAGGAAAGGCCCCGAGGACATTTCCTAGGGGAGGGGGCTCAAGGCCACCACCATATGGTAACAGAGTTGCTCCAAGGACAGTAGCTACAGGGATTTCAATGGCAGCGAGTGTAGCATCTCGTTCATCGCCAACGACGTAGATAGGTCCATGACCATCTCAGGGAACAACGAGTAGGGGCACGAGTTCCAGGGGAAGGAACTCATTTCAGAGACAGCCACATAACAGTTCACAGGTTCAATCTCGTGTTACCTGTTGGGGATGCGGAGGACCCCATTACCAGCGTGACTACCCAGAGTTACAATCAGGGTTCGTGCATAGAGAAGGAAAAGCACCGATGGGGAGAGCAAGTAGCAAACACCAGATTTACGCAACGATTAATAATCACCAGGCTGAACATCAATCCATGGTGGTGGAGTCATCAGGTATGCTAAATCATATCAATGTCAAGATTTTGTTTGATTCTGGTGCGACATATAGTTTCATTTCACCATATGCATTAGAAAAGAGTGGGTTGGCAACCTACGAGCACGATGACTTTAAACAAGTCGAGATGGCTTCGGGGGAAAAACAAGTAGTAGGACCTAGTGTTGATAATTGTATAGTAGAACTGGGAGTGTGTACTACTAGGTTGAAGGTATACGTCATTGCTCTCGGGGCATATGACCTAATCATTGGAATGTATTGGTTAGCATCTCATCGAGCTTTGGTATATTGTTTCACAAAGAGGGTGTTTTGTGTCGATGATGAAGGAAGACTAGTAGAGATCTAGGGTGTACAGAGAAAAATGTCATTACGCTTTATATCCACTATGAAGGTTAAGTGATGCTTGAGACAAGGGTGTCGCTTGTATTTAGTGGAAGTAGTGAATGAAAGGAAGGGACCCGCATTGGATCAATTCCCGGTATTGTCAGAATTTCAGGTGTTTTTCCGAACGAGTTACCAGGGTTACCACCTGAGAGGGAGATTGATTTTACTATTGAGCTAAAACCTGGTGCAGAACAAATCTCCAAGACTCCGTATCGGATGACAGCACTAGAACTTTGTGAATTGCAAATGCAGTTGAAAGAGTTACTAGACTTAGGGCTAATAAGGCCAAGTGTCTCACCTTGGGGCGCGCCGATAATTTTTGTAAAGAAGAAGGATGGATCCTTACAACTGTGTATAGACTACAGGGACTTGAACCATGCTACAGTGAAAAATAGGTACCCAATGCCGCGAATAGATGACCTTTTCGATTAGATGAAAGGAGAAGCGGTATTCTCAAAGATTGATTTGCGATCGGAGTATCATCAGTTAAGGATTAAGGAAGGTGGTATCCCAAAAACTGCCTTTCAAACTCGGTTCATACATTATGAGTTTGTTGTAGTACCTTTCGGATTAACCAATGCACCAGCAGTATTCATGAGCCTCATGAATGGCGTATTCCAGAAGTACTTAGACCGTTTTGTACAAGTCTTTTTAGATGACATCCTCATCTATTCCAATAATGAAACAAAACATGAGGAACACTTGTGAATAGTGTTGTCCTGCCTTAGAGAGAACAAATTGTATGGGAAGTTGTCGAAGTGTTCCTTATTCCAGAAAGAGATCCACTATTTAGGTCATATCATTTTTGGCGAAGGAATATCTGTGGACCCAGAAAAGGTAAAGGCCATTATGGAGTGGCCAGTGTCGAAAAATGCCCATGAGGTGAGAAGCTTCATGGGGCTAGCAGGTTATTATCGGAGATTTGCAGAAGGATTCTCAAAAATAGTGGAACCCATCACCACTTTGCAATGCAAGGGGGTCAGGTATGAATGGATAGAAGAATGTGATAGTGCATTCATTGAGCTTAAGAGGTTACTAACTAGTGCGCCAATTCTATGAGTGTCGGATATGGAAAAGGACTTCGCAGTCTGCACAGATGCCTCAAAGCAAGGGTTGGGGGCCATGCTAATGTAGGATGGAGGAGTGATAGCCTATGCGTCAAGGAATTTGAAGAAACATGAGGAGCTATATGCGACTCATGATTTAGAGTTGGCAGCTGTAATGCTAGCTCTGAAACTTTGGAGGCACTATCTTGTGGGGTGAAACTTTGAGCTCAAAATGGACCATCAAAGTTTAAAGCATCTCTTAACTCAAAGAGATCTGAATGCTAGGCAAAGGTGATGGAGTGAGTTTATGAGTGAGTACTATTTTGATATTTTTTACATCAAGGGAAAGGAAAATGTGGTTGCAGATGCCTTGAGTAGGAGACCATGTATCTTCTCCTTGGTAACCTTAAAGGTCAATCTGAGGGAACATGTGTTGACACAACTCCCAGGAGACAGTTGGTATTTAAAGGTTACTTCAAACCTCTAGAGAGGGAGGCAGTTAGACCCAAAGTATGAAGGATATAGTCTAGAAACAGACGGATTGTTAAGATATCTAGGAAGGATGTACATCCCTGAGAATGGGGATATTCGAACCATCATACTGAAGGAAGCCCATATAGCACTTTATTGTGCACATCTGGGTGTAAAGAAGATGTACGCAGATATGAGGAAGCTCTTCTTATGGGTAGGCATGAAGCGTAATGTAGTCCATTTTGTCGCCAAATGCCTAGAGTGTCAACAAGTGAAAGCCGACCACCATCACCCGGCAGGCCTCCTACAACCACATGATGTTCCTATGTCCAAATGAGAAGTCATCTCTATGGATTTTGTTGTGGGGTTGTCGCTCACATCTCATAGACACAATGTCATTCTTGTGATAGTGGATAAGTTAACCAAGAGTGCTCATTTCATTCTAGTTAGAGACACTTACAGTGTCACTGATGTGGCATGTGTGTTTGTAAGCGAGGTTATCCGTTTGCACGGGATACCTAAGAAGATCATTTCAGATAGGGACTCCAGATTCACTTCTAGGTTCTGGACAAGTTTACAGTCAGGGATGGGGACTCAGTTGAACTTAAGCACAGCTTATCATCTTGAAACAGATGGGAAATCTGAGAGAGAAAATCAAGTCATGGAGGGCATGCTTAGGATGTATGTAATGGATAATACAACCCAGTGGGAGAATTACCTACCTTTGGTAGAGTTTGCCTACAATAACAGTTTTCATAGTTCCATCGGAATGCCACCCTACGAAGCTTTGTATGGGAGGCCATGCAGAACACCATTGAGTTTGGATAGACTAGAATACTGAGTAACAGTTGGGCCAGAATTGATTCAAGAAATGAAGGAACAAATGTTTCAAATTAGGCAGAGGCTAAAGGAAGCACATGATAGGCAAAAAATCTATGCAGATGCACACATGATTGACCATAGTTATGAAGTGGGAAACCAGATTTTCATTCATATTAGGCCTAGTAAGAGTACCATATGGTTTGAGAAGGGGACAAAGTTGTCACCTTGATTTATAGGACCATTCAGGATCTAAGATAAAATTGGACTCGTTGCATATCGTCTCGTACTGCCACCCCACTTGCATAAAACTCATATTGTATTTCATGCATCTGTTTTACGTCATTATGTTGCTGATGAATCACATAAACTAAATTGGAAGGAATTGCAGGTATCGGATGTGGGAACCCTCACGGTATAACCGTTACGCATATTGGACCGTAGAGTCCGATAGCTCAGAAACCGTCTGGTAGACCAAGTTAAGGTCCAGTGGGACAAGTATAATCTAGGATCTCCTACTTGGGAAGATGCTGAGACATTACGACGAGACTATCCCTCACTATTTTGACCACCTCGAGAACATGTTTCTCGAAGGTTGGGTGTATGTAACGCCACCTTTTAACTTAGACAGCCAGGATTACCTGAGGCCTATATACTTTATTTTCTAGTCATAGTGAAACTATTAAGTGATACACTTAAACCTTAAAATTTATGAACTTTTATGAATGTTTAAATGTTATTGATGATGATGTATATGATGCGATCTACTACATGAATGTGAATTTTAGAATGTTTAAATGTTATTGATGATGATGTATATGATGCGACACATTGTGAGAATGAAGAATTTTATGAATGTTTAAAAATACTATTAGAATGATGTCAGATATGATGCAATCTATTTTGGTAGAGGATAATCTTATGAATGGGTGTCGAAATTGAATTATGGGATATTATGAGATCTAATTCTAACTGGAAAAAATTGATGTTAATTTATTGGTACAGGGATACCAAATTGAAATGATGATAGTATGCAATTATATGATGATAATGCATAGAAATGTATGAGTTTGTGTTACAGACTAATCTGCAGGTTATGGGCTATGAAATAGCCAAGGAATAATGATGATGAAAGTGGATATCATGACCACTAACCGAGAAACATTATGGTATGAATATTGTATGTGAAATTATATTGATTTGGATGCATTTCTATGATATGTGGACCAGTGCATGATTTCAGGTAATGACACTGCCCAAAACCAAATAAACGATGAAAAAACCTCCAACAACACAGTGCCACTGTTTATTCCATTGTAGGGTGTGGACCCTAGTCCTGTTAGGAGGGGTGGAGGCATTTACCACCATGTATCCTCCATTGTAGGGTGTGGACCCTAGTCCTGTTAGGAGGGGTGGAGGCATTTCCCAACGTGTATCCTCTGAAACCTGAAGTCATGGGAGGACGGTGTTAATTCATGCTCCCCAAGACATGTGATGTTGACTGTCAGATGCCTGTTGGGGAAGCTTGGTCGAGAAAGTGACACTTCTGCTTACGGGTTCTATTTGGAGTTAGGTCAATATAGTTGACGCTCCAAGATAGTCTAGTAGAGGAAGGATAGGAATGGAGATGGAAGTAGGTTAGGGAGGAAGGATGAGTAGAAATAGTTGAGAGAGTATGGAGATTTGTCTAATGTTGGAATTTAATATTTTCCCTTCAAAAAAAAAAACAAAAAAAAAGAAATGTGTATATATGAATATTCATTATTACGTAACTAAACCACAGTTGTTTAAAATAAAATTCTTGAAACGGATAATAGTAATTAAAGAATTTCTCAAACAATTGATTGGTTTGTTGTCTTTTATAAAAGATTAGTCTTGTTGTTTGGATTGAATGCATACATAAATTACTAAAGGATGATAGTTTTGATTATTAATACATGCACGAGACTTGTATGTACTAGCTACACATGCATTTCTTGTACATATACACTAGTATGTATGAGTTTTCTTGAATTACTTACTGATAATGTTGGTTACTTGTTATGAATGTCTGAACCAGGTTTCTTTTTCCTTTGTACCATAAGACACCTTAACTTTGGGACGAAGTTTCCTGAAGCGTGGGTGTATGTAACAACCCTAGTAGAATATATACTTAGGGATTATTAAGTAAGAGATTTATTAGGTAATTAATTTTGCCTACCATGTTAATAACTAAACAAAGATTGATCTAATGATATTAATTAAGTAGTTATTAATTAATTAAAGGTTATAATTTTGATTAATTAATTAATTAATTAACTACCTATTACATTTAATAACATGAGTATTAAATTTAAAAGATTAATAAGTTATATTGTTTAAATTTAAAAGGTTACGTACACAGAAAGGGATAACATATTAATTACGAGAGGATAAAATAATAAAGGAAAGGATAAGGGGCATTAACTAGGAGTAGGTAAGGAAGTAAATGCATGAGGCAGTGAAGGAAGGATATGGAGGCAGAGGAGGTTTAGGAAGGGGGTATCATTCGACGAGATATTTTGGGGGAGGGATTTTTGGGGCTCTCTTGGATTTTGCAGAGAGGAGTTGAGTTCGGGAGTGGGAAGGTTTAGTACAGTGGCACTGGTTTGCTGGAGGTTTTGGGCACGGGGGCCAGGATATCCATATGATATCCTGGAGCTAGGTAGTTGTCCTAGTTGGCAGGGAGGATAGTAGGTTTGGGCAGTGTTGGTCGGTGCATCAGGTAGCAGGAAGGCAACAACAAGGCAGCAAGGTGAATTAGCATCAGACCCAGGTATTTAAATTGTGTATTTGTTTTATTTTGCTATACAATTTTATTATTTGTTGATAAATCTATATGCGAATGTGCTCGATTAAAGGAATTTTTGAATTTTACTGTTTTGCTCAATATAAAGGAATTATTGAATCTTACTGTTATGTTGTAGAATTGATTGATGTTAATTAATTTGGCCACTACATCCTCCTCATGGCACAAAAACTTCGCAGAGTAACATTTTTGAGTTTTGTGAGATGTTGCAAGCTTGTTTAGGCATGGAATAGGTAACTACATTATCGATCTTCTCACGAGGGATGGTATCATAAATTGGACCCCTTAATCCAAATGTTTCATTGCTTCAAACTAAGCCAAACACAAATTCGCTAAATCAATTAGTAAAGCAACTTCCAAGACATGGAACCCTAAAGTGAGGGGTGCTCTAGCTAAAATCCTATGTTAGGAATCCAATAGAGACAATGGTTTCTCAATCCAAGTTTTGGTTTTCGTTATATATTGAGTTTCAAGTTGCATCCCAAGCCATTTCGGGGACTCTTGGGCAATTCCTCCTCAGGGCATAAAAAGATAACGGAGAAACATTTTTGAGTTCCGTCAGATGCGGCAAGGTTTTTTAGGCATGGAATAGGTGACCAAATTGTTGATCCTCTCATGAGGGAAGGTCTCATAAATTGGACCCCTTAATCCAAATGTTGCCTTGACTCAAACTGATCCAAACACTAGTTTTCAAAATCAATGAGTAAAGCAATTTTCGAGGCATGGAACCTGAGAGTGAGGGGTGCTCTAGCTGAAATCATATGCCATAAATCCAACAGAGATGATGATTCCTCAATATGAGTCTCTATTTTGGTCTTATGCCCAGTTGCAAGTGGAATCCCAAACCATTTTGGGGACTCTTGGCCAATTTCTCATCAGGGCATAAAAGGCTAATAGAGAAACATTTTTGAGTTCCATGAGATATTGTAGGTTTGTTTAGGCATAGAATAGGTGACCACAATGTCCATCCACTCCCAAGGCATGGTTTCCTAAACTGGATCCATAAATCCAAATTTTGCATTGCTTCTTACTAAGCAAAACGTTGGTTCTAGAAATTGATGAAAAAAATAACTTCTGAGGGATTAGAACTGGGAGAGAGGGGTGCTCTAGATAAAATATTATTCCACGAATCTAATGGATATGAATTTTACTCAATAAAAGTCTCGTTTTTCATGATATTCCTAGTTGCAAGTCGCATCCCAAACCATTTCGGGGAGTCTTGGCCAATTCCTCCTCAGGGCATAAAAGACTAACATAGCAACATTTTTGAGTTATGTGATATGTTACAAGCTTGTTTAGGCATGGACTAGGTGACCACATTATCCATCCTCTCCCGAGGGATGATTTCATAAATTGGACCCCTTAATCCAAATGTCGCATTGCTTCAAATTGAGCAAAACTCTAGTTCTCGAAATCAATGAGTAAAGCAACTTTCGAGGCTTGGCACCCGAGAGTGGGGGGTTTTATATATTAAATGTTATTTTAGTAATCCATTGTAGTTTATGTCTCCTCAATACGAGTTTCGATTTTCATTTTATGCCTAGTTGCAAGTCGCATCCCAAACAATCTCGGGGACTCTTTGCCAATTCCTCCTCAGGGCATAAAAACCTAACAGATTATGATTTTTGAGTTACGTGAGATGTTGCAAGCTTGTTTAGGCATGGAATAGGTGACCAAATTATCGATATTCTCATGAGGGATGGTTTCATAAATTGGATCCCTTAATCCAAATGTTGCATTGCTTCAAACTGAGAAAAACACTACTTCTTGAAATCAATGAGGAAAGAAATTTTTGAGGCATGGAACCTGAGAGTGAGGGGTGCTCTAGATGAAATCCTATCCCAGTAATCCATCTAAGTTTATGGTTCCTAAATATGAGTCTCAATTTTTTTTTTATTCCCAGTTGCAATTCGCATCCCAAACAATCTCATAGACTCTTTGATAGTTCCTCCTCAGGGCATAAGAACCTATTGGAGCATGATTTTTGAGTTACATGAGATGTTGTAAGCTTGTTTAGGCATGGAATAAGTGACCAAATTATCAATATAATCATGAGGGATGGTTTCATAAATTGGACCCCTTAATCCAAATGTTTCATTGCTTCAAACTGAGCAAAACACTACTTCTCGAAATCAATGAGTAAAGAAACTTCTTAGGCATGGCACCCGAGAGTGAGGGGTTCTCTAGATGAAATCTTATCCCAGTAATCCATCGAAGTCAATGGTTCCTCAATTCAAATATTGGTTTTCTTTTTATGCCCAGTTGCAAGTGGCATCCCAAACCATTTTGGGGACTCTTGTCCAATTCCTCCTCAGGGCATAAAAACCTAACAGAGCAACATTTTTGAGTTCCGTGAGATGCTGCAATATTGTTTAGGGATTGGATATATTACCACATTTTCCATCTAGTCTTGAGGAATGGTTTGAAACATTTGACCCCTAAATCCAAATGTTTCATTGATTCTTTCTAAGCAAAACCCTAGTTCTCAAAATCGATGAAAAAAACAACTTACGAGGGATTGGGCCCGAGAATGAGGGGTGCTCTAGCTGAAATCCTATGCCAGGAATCCAACGAAGATGACAATTCCTAAATCTGAGTCTCGTTTTTCATTATATATTGAGTTGCAATTTGCATCCCAAACCATTTCGTGGACTCTTTGCCAATTCCTTGTCATGGCATAAAAGATTAACAGAGCAACATTTTTGAGTTCCGTGAGATGTTGCAAGATTGTTTAGGCATGGACTAGGTGACCACATTATCGATATTCTCACAAGGGAAGGTTTCATAAATTGTACCCCTTAATCCAAATGTTCCATTGCTTCAAAATGATCCAAAATCTAATTCATGAAATCAATGAGTAAAGAAACTTCCGAGGAATGTCACCCGAGAGTGAGGGGTGCTCTAGCTGAAATCCTATGCCATAAATCCAACGGAGATGACACTTTCTCAATCTGGATATCTATTTTTGTTTTATACCAAGTTGCAAGTCACATCCCAAACCATTTTGGGGAGTCTCGGCCAATTCCTCCTCAGGGCATAAAAACCTAACAAAGCAATATTTTTTAGTTCCATGAGATTTTGCAAGGTTGTTTAGGCATGGAATAGGTGACCAAACTATCGATCCGCTGATGAGGGGCAGTTTCATAAATTGGACCCCTCAATCTGTTGAACACACCTACCACACTTAGAGGGGGGGTGAATGAGCGTGGAGCTCTTTTTCCCAAAATTTCCCTCTTGCACAAAAACTCATCAATTAACATTCAACATTTATTCATTACCCATTGTTATCATTTATAACCAATTATATGTGAGCACATATCAGCAACATATATCAGCAATATATCATCAACAAGTCATCACCATAATGAACACAAAGAACACAAGATGTCTATACAATTTTCTTTTTATTACGGACTACAATCCTTGGGGCTTATCAGCAACAACTGAATAGAGTACAACTCTACAAGAGAACCAGCTCTATATGCAAGACTCATCTTGCATTCTCATCACTAACTGATATGAGGCAACAATCCTCAATAGATATCAATTTGTACCATAAACAAGAGCATCAACCATGCACCAACTTGTTCCAAACAACCTATAATCAACCTGTACCATAAAAAAGTGCATCCAACCATGTACCAAGTATATACAAATCATGTGTCAACCACTCATCAACAATGACTCATCAATATGTACCAACAACATCAACTATACACCTCATGTATGTGCCAACTCATCAACTACTGTCTGAACCATGTACTTAACATGTACCTCAACCAAAAGCCCTCATCAATTTCATCATAAAAATCTGATTTGTAGCTCTGTAATAGACCTGGTGTATCTGATCACATTCCTGCAAACCTTCCTTAACTTTAACAGCAAGAGACTAGCATTTTCATCAAACTTCTCTTTAGTCTCACATGCCTAGTTTTGGATTAGTCAACAACCCTAACTTGAAGTAATAATAACTTTGAACCTGTAATATATAAAGATATGAAACTGATATACAATGTTCTTTAGTTTGTTTTATGCAATTCCTCCAAGTGGCACTACTTGGAACCTCTCAGAAAAGGATTTATGGCAAAAATGGCATACTTTGCTGAATTCTGACTTATTCTAGAGAGCAACCTTGTAGAGTGTGCCTCGCACAAAATATTTGATGAAATGATATGAACCTATTATAAAGAATACTATATATTGTACCCTAACCAAAAAAATTTGTCTCATGGAATTTGGATCTGTTATGAAGAAGTTATGACGTTTTTACCCGAAACACCTAATTTTGACTAGTTTCAGGACTAGCCACAAACCCTTTCCACGGAGTGTAACTCCCAAAATACAACGACCCACAAGATGAATTTTTAACCACAGATAATTGGATATGTTTTCTCACTTGCATATCCATTTCAGGATCTGAATCATTATAGAAAAATATTTATAGCGAAAATGGTGAGATGACCTGTAAATAACATACCTTAGAAAGCATCATCAAAAGAATTTATCCTTCTTTCCATTTCAGCCTTCTTTTCTTCACTTTCCTCAGAATTTCAGCTTAGATATCCTTGGTTACCTCAGTCACATATATATCTTCAATATCCTCAAGTTTTCCACACCAAAAATGCTCAAGAAGCTCTCACAAGAAGCTCTCCATCAATACTCCAAAATATATTCCCACAAGAAGCTCTCCATTGATCCACAAAAAGGATGATCTACAAGAGACTATTGCTATCTTTTTTATACTTTCATCCTTTAGGTCACTTAACCCATTTCTAGGTCACTTAACCTATTTTCCTTATTTTAGGGTTAACCACTTTCCATAAATAGAAAGTTCTCCAATACTTTAACATTTAAATATTCCTTCTTGATTTTGTCACCT
>ML785644.1:5581-18079 GCA_009831015.1 Picea engelmannii | reverse complement strand
GGGACCACTTTGGAGTTCATCCATTTGTACACCTTATCAATCATGATAAGACAATAATGAGTCATCTATACATTTTTCCAACAATGCATCATATACCAATGGAACCACATCGATCCATCTTCATCGTGTATCAATGACAACTCATTGATCCATCTTCATCTATGCATTATCATCAAGGACAATACATATTATATTACATAAATCATCAATCAATCAATCCTTTGACATCAATCAATCACTTGAAATCAATCAATGACATCAATCAATCAAACCATTGGCATCAATGACAACATGATCCAACACAATCAAAATGCTACATTGCATCAAACTAAGCCAAACACTAGTTCTCGAAATCAATGAGTAACAAAATTTTCGAGGCATGGCACCCAGGAGTGAGGGGTGCTCTAGCTGAAATACTATGATAGAAATCCAATAAAGATGGTGGTTCCTCAATCTGAGTATTGATTTTCATTTTATGCCCAATTGCAAGTGGCATCCCAAACCATTTTGGGGACTCTTGGCCAATTCCTCATCAGGTCATAAAAGCCTAACAGAGTAACATTTTTGAGTTCCATGAGATCCTTCATGCTTGATTAGGCATGGAATAGGTGACCACAATGTCCATCCACTCCTGAGGCATGGTTTTCTAAAGTATACCTCTAAATCTAAATTTTTCATTACTTCTTACTGATAAAAACACTAGTTCTCGAAATGGATGAAAACAAAAACTTCCGAGGGATTTGATCTGGGAGTGAGGGGTTCTCTAGCTAAAATCCTATGCCATAAATCCAACAGAGACAATGGTTCCTCAATATGAGTCTTGGTTTTCATGATATTCCAAGTTGCAAGTCGCATCCAAAAAAAATTCGGGGACTCTTGGCCAATTCCTCCTTAGGGCATAAAAGACTAACAGAGCAACATGTTTTAGTTCTGTGAGATGTTGCAAGATTTTTTAGGCATGGAATAGGTGACCACATTATCCATATTCTCATGAGGGATGATTTCATAAATTGGACGCCTTAATCCAAATGATGCATTCCTTCAAACTGAGAAAAACACTAGTTCTCGAAATC
This sequence comes from Picea engelmannii, assembly GCA_009831015.1. Taxonomy (NCBI): domain Eukaryota; kingdom Viridiplantae; phylum Streptophyta; class Pinopsida; order Pinales; family Pinaceae; genus Picea; species Picea engelmannii. Next base: position 17,006 of record ML785644.1, on the reverse strand, counting down.
AATGAGTAAAACAACTTTTGAGGCATGGCAACTGAGAGTGAGGGGTGCTCTAGACGAAATCCTATCCCATTAATTGATTGACGTCAATGTTTCTTCCATCTGAGTCTTGATTTCCATTTTATTCCCAGTTGCAAGTGGCATCCCAAACCATTTTAGTGACCCTCGACCAATTCCTCCTCAGGGCATAAAATCATAATGGAGAAACATTTTTGAGTTCCATGAGATGTTGTAGGCTTGTTTAGGCATGGACTAGGTGAGAACATTGTCCATATTCTCTAAGGTCATGGTTTCCTAAATTGGACCGCTAAATCCAAATGTTGTATTGCTTCTTACTAACGAACACACTAGTCCTCAAAATCAACGAAAAAAAAAATTTGAGGGCTTGGAACCAAGAGTGAGGGGTGACGTAGATAAAATATTATGCCAGGAATACAACGAAGATGATGGTTCCTCAATATGATTCTCATTTTTCATGATATTCCTAGTTGCAAGTCACATTCGAAACTGTTTCAGATACTCTTGGCCAATTCCCCCTTAGGACATAAAATACTAATGGAGAAACATTTTTTATTTCCATGAGATGATGGAAGCTTATTTAGGCATAGAATAAGTGGCCACATTATCCATCCACTCTCGAGGGATGATTTCATAAATTAGACCCTTTAATCCAAATGTTGCATTGCTTCAAACTGAGAAAAACACTAGTTCTTGAAATCAATGAGTAAAGTAACTTCCCAGGCATGGCACCCAAAAGTGAGAGCTGACCTAGATGAAATAATATCCAATAATCCTTTAAATTCAACGGTTCCTCAACCCAAGTCTCTATTTTTGTTTTATTCCCAGTTTCAAGTGGCATCCCAAACGATTGCAGGGACTCTTGTGCAATTCCTCATCAAGGCATAAAAACCTAACGGAGCAGCATTTTTGAGATCCGTGAGATGCTGCAAGATTGTTTAGGCATGGACTATGTGACCACATTGTCCATATTCTCCTGATGCATGGTTTCATAAATTGTATCCTTTAATACAAATGTTTCATTGTTTCAAACTGAGAAAAACACTAGTTCTCGAAATCAATGAGTAAAGCAACTTTTGAGACATGGAACTTAAAAGTGCAGGATGCTCTAGCTAAAATACTATCCCATTAATCCATCGAATTCAACTGTTCCTCAATCCGATTCTCGATTTTAGTTTTATGCCCAGTTGCAAGTGGCATCCCAAACCATTTTGGGGACTCTTGGCCAATTCCACCTTAGGGCATAAAAACCTAACAGAGCAACATTTTTGAGTTATGTGAGATGTTGCAAGCTTGTTTAGGCATGGACTATGTGACCATATTGTCCATATTCTTTTGAGGCAAGGTTTCATAAATTGAATCCTTTAATGCAATGGTTGCACTGCTTCAAACTGAAAAAAACCCTAGTTCTCGAAATCAAGGAGTAAAGAAACCTCTGAGGCATTTCACCTGGGAGCGAGGGGTTCTCTAGATGAAATCCTATCCCACTAATCCATTGGAGTTGACTGTTTCTCAATCCAAGACTCGATTTTTTTTTTTATTCCTAATTGCAAGTGTCATCCCAAACCATTTTGGGGACTCTTGGCCAATCCCTCCTCATGGCATAAAAAGATAACAGAGCATCATTTTTTAATTTTGTGAGATGTTCCAAGCTTATTCAACCATGGACTATGTGACCACATTGTCCATCCTCTCCCAACTCATGGTTTCATATATTGGACCCCTAAATCCAAATGTTGGATTTCTACAAACTAATCAAAACACTAGTTCTAAAAATCGATAAAAAAACTTCTAAGAGATTGGACCAAGGAGTGAGGGGTAATATAGCTGAAATCCTATGCCAAGAATTCAAGAGAGTTAATGGTTCCTCAATTTGAGTCTCATTTTTCATTTTATGCCCATTTGCAAGTCACATCCCAAACAATTTTAGGGACTCTTGGTCAATTACTCCTTAGGGCATAAAACCCTAATGAAGCAAAAATTTTAAGTTTCATGATATGGTGTAATCTTGTTTAGTTATGGAATAGATGACCACATTATCCATCTGTTCATAAGGGACAATTTCATAAATTGGGCCACTTAATCCAAATGTTGCATTACTTCAAACTAAGAAAAGCATTAGTTCTCGAAATCAATGAGTAAAGCAACTTTTGAAGCATGGCACCCAAGAGTGAGGGGTGCTCTAGATGAAATCATATCCTAGTAATCCATCGAAGTCAATGGTTCCTCAATTCGAGTCTTTATTTTCATTTTATGCCCAGTTGCAAGTGACATCCCAAATCGTTTCGGGGACTCTTGGCCAATTCCTCTTCATGGCATAAAAGCCTAATAGATAAACATTTTTGAGTTCCATAATATGTTGCACGCTTGTTTAGGCATTGACTAGGTGAAAATATTTTCCATCCTCTCCCAAGACATCGTTTCCTAAATTGGACCGCTAAATCCAAATGTTGCATTGCTTCTTACTCAACAAAACACTAGTCCTTGAAATCGATGAAAAAAACAAATTATGAGGGATTTGAACCGAGAGTGAGGGGTGCTCTAGCTAAAATCCTATGCCAGGAATCCAATGGAGATGATAGTTCCTCAATCTGACTCTTGGTTTGCATGATTTTCCTAGTTGTAAGCCACATCCCAAACCATTTCGGGGACTCTTGGCCAATTCCCCCTCAAGGCATAAAATGCTAATGGAGGAAGATCTTTGAGTTCCATGAGATGATAAAAGCTTGTTTAGTCATGGAATAGGTGACCACATTATCCATCCTCTCCCGAGGGACGATTTCATAAATTGTACCACTTAATACAAATGTTTCATTGCTTCAAATTGAGCAAAACACTAGTTCTCAAAATCAATGAGTAAAACAACTTTCGAGGCATAGAAACCGATAGTGAGGGGTGGTATAGATGAAATCCTATCCCAGTAATACATTAAGTTGATAATTCCTCAATCTGAGTCTTGATTTTTATTTTATACCTAGTTTCATGTGGCATCACAAACCATTTTGGGGACTCTTAGCCAATTTCTCCTCAAGGCATAAAAACTGAACGAAGCATCATTTTTTATTTCCGCAAGATGATCCAAACTAGTTTTGGCATGAACTATGTGACCACATTGTCCATATTCTCCTGAGTCATGGTTTCATAAATTGGATCCTTTAATCCAAATGTTGCATTACTTTAGACTGAGAAAAACACTAGTTCTCGAAATCAATGAGTAAAGAAAATTTTGAGGCATGGAACCCAAGAGTGAAGGATTCTCTAGCTGAAATCCTATCCCATTAATCCATCAAAGTCGTCAATTCCTCAATCAGAGTCTTTGTTTTATTTTCATGCCTAGTTGCATGACATAGACCTATGTTTAAAACCTTTGCATCAAGATTCATGAGTGGTGAAGTTGCGAGAGAATCACATCCATCCATTTGAGGAGGATAGGTGGCAAAGATCTAGGGATCTCGCGAACTCAAAGGTTCATAAGGTGAGAGCCCAAAGATTGGGTGCTCCATGTCGTGAGGAGCTAGGACAGTCATAGGATCCAGGTCAAGGGAGGACCATTGGATCAGAGTCTCATTGTTCCTATCATGCATTCGGGGGTTTTGTGGGTTGAATATCCAAAAGCTTAGCATCAGGATTCGTGAAGTTGCGAAGTTCGAAACTCTAAAAAGGAGGGAAGTTCCGTTGTGGGATCTGCATTAATGACATGTCATAATTTCGGCATTTTGGCATATCGGCAGATAGGAAGTCGAGACTTTTGTCTCGAAAGTCCCAAAGTCGCAAGTTGTGATAAGGAGTAGCGAGGAGTTTGGGATCTTGGCACTTCGGGTGTCGGGATACAAAGGAGGTAGCGCTTCGGGAAGTGAAGTCACAAAGTGCCGAATCTGGGGATGAGGGACATGTGGTAGAACTGCAAGGTGGGCCCATGCAATAGATAGGCGGACACATGTCACCTAGTGAAAGGAGTCAACACCCGTTGACCTCTCATGTCTCGGGGATTCGTGAGATAAGGGAACGAGAGTTCAACCCCTCAACTTGCAAAGTTGCGAGTAGCAAGAATGCGAGAAGGAAAGCTAACATCACTTCTCAAGGTTTCRTGAAAGGAAGGTGCCAAGGTTGGATGCCACAACTTGTGAAGTGGTGAGTAGTAAGAGGAGCTAGCATTAAGCTTAGCCAATGGTCATGCATGGAGGGCATTGACAGAGGGGAGCTATACCCATTTCATGATCTGGGGTATCACRATATTGGAAAATAAGAGTCGAGAGCCTCGACTCACGAAATCACGAGTTGCGAGTTGTGACAAGTGCCTTTGGAATTGGGCCTTGGTCACAGTGCTATGGTCGCACGGAGAAGGGGAGATTGCAGCTAGTGCTGTTCGTACAGGGAAGCTACCAAAAAGGACCTGTGGATCGATAATTTGTGATTCCAGCAGGGAATCTAAAGAGTCGATTCGGCTCAAGAGAGATAAAGAACGATCCTGTGAGAGGATCTTGGCCCGAGGGCCGATAGGTCTGCGTCATTGCATGTGGCATCCCAAACCTTTTTAGGGACTCTTGGCCAATTCTTCCTCAGGGCATAAAAACCTAACAAAGCAGCATGTTTTAGTTCTATGAGTTGTTGCATGATGTTTTAGGCATGGAATATATGACCACATTTTCCGTCTACTCCTGAGGCATGGTTTCATAAATTGGATCCTTTAATCAAAATGTTGCATTGCTTCAAACTAAGAAAAACACTAGTTCTCGAAATCAATGAGTAAAGAAACTTCTGAGGCATGGAACCTGAGAGTGAGGGGTTCCCTAGATGAAATCCTATCCCAGTAATCCATTGGATTCGACTGTTCCTCAATCCAACACTCGATTTTCATTTTATGTCTAATTCCAAGTGGCATCCCATACCATTTCGGGGACTCTTGACCAATTCCTCATCTGGGCATAAAAAGATAATAGAGAAACATTTTTGAGTTCTGTGAGATGTTGCAAGCTTGTTTAGGAATGGAATATATGATCACATTTTCCATCCTCTCCCAAGGCATGGTTTCATATATTGGACCCCTAAATCCAAATGTTTCATTTCTTCAAACTAAGAAAAACCCTAGTTCTCAAAATCGATGAAAAAAGAAACTTATGAGGGATTGGACATGGGAGCGAGGGGTGCTCTGGCTGAAATCCTATGCCAGGAATCCAACGGAGACAACGATTCTACAATTTGAGTCTCAGTTTTTTTGATATGCTGAGTTGCAAGTCACATCCCAAACAATTCCATGGACTCTTGGCCAAGTCTGTAAGTTTTAAACATGTGAAGTAAAGAAATGCATATAGATTCTTAAGAAAAAGATAATTTAATCAATGGCGCGTACACATAGAACACAGAGATTTATACTGGAAACCCTCAACTGGGGAAAAACTTTCTTATATTCATTATATCAAATTTCACCATTCACTATACAATATATACAATGTTTTTAGGTATTTCGTAGATACCAAAACCCTAATCCCTTAATACGAGATTAATTTAGAAAACCACTAAAAATAGCAAAAATTGCCCAAAACAAAATTTCGGGACGTTTCCCCTAATGTTGTGCATAAACGTGGGCAGCCATACCTGCCCCCCCCTAGACCCCCCTAGGAATCCCCCAACACACATGAATATGCTAGACCAGCTAGAGGGATCATCAGATGCAATTATCGAATTTGATGCACCCACACACACACATGCAAAGAATATAACCTATATCCAACAAATTCCTCCTCATAGAATAAAAACTTAGTGAAGCAACATTTTAGAGTTTTGTGATATGTTGCAAGAATTTTTAGGCATGGACTAGGTGACCACATTATCGATTTTCTCACAAGGGACGGTTCAATAATCTGGACCCTTTAATCTAAATGTTTCATTGCTTCAAACTCAGCCAAAACACTAATTCACTAAATCAATGAGTAAAACAACTTCCCAGGCATAGAACCCCAGAGTGAGGGGTTCTCTAGCTGAAATTCTATGCCAAGAATCCAATGAAGACGATGGTTTCTCAATCTGAGTCTTGGTTTTCATTATATACCGAGTTTCAATTCACATCCCAAACCATTTTGGGGACTCTTGGCCAATTGCTCCTTAGGGCATAAAAACCTAACGGAGCAACATTTTTGAGTTCTATCAGATGTTGCAAGGTTTTTTAGGCATGGAATTGGTGAAAAAATTATCGATCCTCTCATGAGGGATGGTCTCATAAATTGGACTCCTTAATCCAAATGTTGCATTGCCTCAAACTGATCCAAACACTTATTCTCAAAATCAATGAGTAAAGCAACCTCTGAGGCATGGCACACATGAGTGAGGGGTGCTATAGCTAAAATGTTATGCCAGAAATCCAACGGGGATGATGGTTCCTCAATCCTAGTCTCGATTTTTCATTCTATGCCTAGTTGCAAGTGGCATCCCAAACCATTTCAGGGACTCTTGGCCAATTTCTCATCAAGGCATAAAATCTTAATGGAGCGAACGTTTTGAGTTCCATGAGATGATGCATGTTTAATTAGAAATGGACTAGGTGACCACAATTTCCATCCAATCCCAAGGCATGGTTTCCTAAATTGGACCCCTAAATATAAATTTTCATTTCTTCTTATTGAGAAAAACACTCGTTCTCGAATTCGATGAAAAAAACAACTTCCAAGGGATTGGAACTGGGAGTGAGGGCTTCTCTAGCTAAAATATTATGCCAGGAATCCAACGGAGATGAAGGATCCTCAATTGGAGTCTCTGTTTTAGTTATATTCTCAGTTGCAAGTTGCATCCCAAACCATTTCAGAGAATCTTGACCAATTCCTCCTCAGGGCACAAAAGACTAACAAAACAACATTTTTGAGTTTTGTGAGATGTTGCAAGCTTGTTTAAGCCTGGACTAGGTGACCACATTATCCATCTACTCCAGAGGGATGATTTCATAAATTGTACCCCTTAATCCAAATATTGCATTGCTTCAAATTGAGAAAAACACTAGTTCTCGAAATCAATGAGTAAAGCAACTTTTGAGGCTTGGCACCCGGGAGTGAGGGGTGTTATAGAAGAAACCCTATCTTAGTAATCCATCGGATTCGACGGTTCCTTAATACAAGTCTCAGTTTTCATTTTATTCCCAGTTGCAAGTCACATCCCAAACAATCTCAGGAACTCTTTGCCAATTCCTCCTCAGGGCATAAAAACCTAACCGAGCATAATTTTTGAGTTTCGTGAGATGTTGTAATCTTGTTTAGGAATGGACTAGGTAACCACAATGTTCATCCACTACCAAGGCATGGTTTCCTAAATTGGACCTCTAAATCCAAATTTTGCATTGCTTCTTACTGAGAAAAACATTATTTCTCAAAATCGACAAAAAAAACAACTTTTGAGGGATTTGAAATGGGACTGAAGGGTTCTTTAGCTAAAATCCTATGCCATGAATCCAATGGAGATGATGGTTCCTCCATCTAATTCTCTATTTTTTTGATATGCCAAGTTGCAAGTTGCATCCCAAACCATTCCGTGGACTCTAGGCTAATTCCTCCTCAGGGCATAAAAGACTAATAGAGAAACATTTTTGAGTTCCGTGAGATGTTGCAAGATTTTTTAGGCATGGAATAGGTGACTAAATTATCCATCTTCTCACAAGGTACTATTTCATAAATTGAACCACTTACTCCAAATGTTGCATTCCTTCAAACTGCGAAAAACACTAGCTATCGAAATCAATGAGTAAAGAAACTTATGAGGCATGGAACTAGAGAGTGAGGGGTGATCTAGATGAAATACTATCCCAGTAATCCATCGAATTCGATGGTTCTTCAGTATGAGTCTTGATTTTCATTTTATGCCCAATTGCAAGTGGCATCCCAAACCATTTCAGGGACCCCCAGTCAATTTATTCTCAGGGCATAAAATCCTAACGGAGAAACATTTTAGAGTTTCATGAGATGTTACATTCTTATTTAGGCATGGACTAGGGTACCACATTTTCCATCCACTCCAGGGTTATGGTTTCCTAAATTTGACCGTGAAACCCAAATGTTGTATTGCTTCTTATTGAGAAAAACACTAGTCCTCAAAATCGATGAAAAAAAAAACTTCTTCTGAATTGGAACCGAGAGTGAGGGGTGATCTAGATAAAATATTATGCTAGGAATCCAATGGAGATGACGGTTCCTTAATCCAAGTCTTGGTTTTCATTATGTTCATATTTTCAAGTCACATCCCAAACCATTTCAGATACTCTTGGCCAAATCCCCCTTAGGGAATAAAAGACTAATGGAGAAACATTTTTTATTTCCATGAGATGTTGGAATCTTGTTTAGGCATTGAATAGGTAACCACGTTATCCATCCTCTCTCAAGGGACGATTTCATAAATTGGACACCTTAATCATAATGTTGCATTGCTTCAAACTGAGCAAAACACTAGTTCTTGAAATCAAAGAGTAAAGCAACTTCCCAGGCATGGCACCTCGAAGTGAGGGATACTCTAGATAAAATACTATCCAGTAATTCATTGAAGTCGACGGTTCCTCAATCTGAGTCTCAATTTTTTTTTTATTCCTAGTTGCAAGTGGCATCCCAAAAGATTTCAGGGACTCTTGGCCAATTCCTCCTCAGGGCATAAAAACCTAACGAAGAAGCATTATTGAGTTCTATGAGATGTTGCAAGATTGTTTAGGCATGGACTATGTGACAAAATTTTTCATCTTCTTCCGAGGCATGCTTTCATAAATTGTATCCTTTAATCCAAATGTTGCATTGTTTCAAACTGATAAAAACACTAGTTCTCGAAATCAATGAGTAAAGCAACTTCCGATGTATGACACTCGAGATAGAGGGGTGCTCTAGCTAAAATAATATCCCATTAATCCATTGAATTCAACGGTTCCTTAATTCGAGTCTTAGATTTCATTTTATTCACAATTGCAAGTGGCATCCCAAACCATTTTGAGGACTCTTGGCCAATTCCTACACAGGTCTTAAAAACCTAACAGAGCATCATTTTTGAGTTCCGTGAGATGTTGCAAGCATGTTTAGGCATGGACTATGTGACCACATTGTCCATCTTCTCTCAAGGCATTATTTCATAAATTGAATCCTTTAATCCAAATGTTGCATTGCTTCAAACTGAGAAAAACACTAGTTATCGAAATCAAGGAGTAAAACAACTTTTGAGGCATTTCACTTGGGAGTGAGAGATTCTCTAGATGAAATCATATCCCAGTAATCCATCAGAGTCGAGTCAGAGCAGCATTTTTGGGTTCTGTGAGATGTTGTAAGCTTGTTTAGGCATGGACTATGTGACCATATTGTCCATCCATTCCCAAGTAATGGTTTCATATATTGGACCCCTAAATTCAAATGTTGCATTGTTTCAAACTAAGAAAAACTTTATTTCTCAAAATCGATGAAAACAAAAAGTTCCAAGAGATTAGACCCAAGAGTGAGGGCTGATCTAGCTAAAATCCTATGCTAAGAATCCAACAGAGTCGACAGTTCCTCAATCCGAGTCTTGGTTTTCATTTTATGCCTAGTTGCAAGTCACATCCCAAACAATTTTAAGGACTCTTGGCCAATTACTCCTCAAGGCATAAAAACCTAATGAATAATTTTTTTTAAGTTCTGTGAGATGATGCAATCTTGTTTAGGCATGGAATATGTGACCACATTATGAATATTTTCACGATGGATGATTTCATAAATTGGACCCCTTAATCCAAATGTTGCATTGCTTCAAACTGAGCAAAATACTAGTTCTCAAAATTGATGAGTAAGGCAACTTCCGAGGCATGGAACAAAAGATTGAGGGGTGCTTTAGATGAAATCTTATCCTAATAATCCATAGAAGTCGATGACTTCTCAATTGAGTCTTAATTTTCATTTTATGCCCAGTTGCAAGTGGCATCCCAAATCATTTCGGGGACTCTTGGCCAATTCCTCCTAATGGCATAAAAGCCTAACAGAGAAACATTTTTGAGTTTCATGATATGCTACATGCTTGCTTAGGCATGGAATAGGTGACCACATTGTCCATCCTCTCCCGAGGCATGGTTTCCTAAATTGGACCGCTAAATCAAAATGTTGCATTGTGATGCAGACACGCCCCACCCTCGCGGGTACTTTCGCTCATGCAGGACCTTCTTCTTGTCTCGGCCCGAAGAGTGATAATGCTCTTCCATCTCCCTATCGGAAGATCTGCACCCACAGTTCCTTCACGCTACTTTCCCTTTGTTCACTTGTCGGGAAAATCAGAACTTCACGGCTTCGCGAATTCACTATCGATAGACTGGGCTCTCAAATTTCTGAGACCCTATGTGTCAGTCAGTGCTGACCTTCTCCCGCTTGTTGGGACTTCTGCCCTTATCGCAGTCTCGCCACTCGCGGCAACCAACTCTCAAGTTTTCAACCTCCTATATGCAATGCACCGAGATGCCGAAATCATGATTGCGCTTCCTCGCGACTTCACTACTCACGAGATCAATTGACTCCAGACTCGAATTCCAAGGTCCGAGGCACCGATACCCAAAATATCGCTACCTCGCGACTTCGCTACTCGCGAGTCCAACTAACCTCCCTGTCGACTCCCGATACCTGAGACGCCGAACCTCCGATAATCTACACCACCTTTCTTCCACTATCTCCTGTGGCCCACACTGCTTACGTGGCTGTCGAAATGTCGCACCTCGCACTCTCACAACTCCCGTTGCGTAAAGTTGGAGCCTTACCTCACGAACTCCCGATATGCCGATCCACGAGTAGAATCAACGCTTCTCGTAATCCCGATCGACGGCTCCTGCTCTCCCGAGCTTTGAACCTTCTCTGCTCTTGCACTGTAGAGTCCCTGCAACTTCGAGAGATCCAATGACTCACCGAAACTCACTATCCTCCACAAAGAATACTAACCATCCACTCCTCTCCTTGTGGCAATCCACGAACAAGAAGTGTCTCTCCACAAGACTTCTTCTCCAACCTGCTCGTGCAACCTGTGACACTTCCGTTCAATATGCTCACGCACAACTTCTATCCCGGTCCTTCAACAAACTCAAAGGCCTATCACTCCTGAGATTTCACGACTTCAAGTCTCCTCAGGAAACCTTTTGCATGCACTCCTTGTGGAAAATATTCAAACACGACTAAGTGTTGAAGTCTTCTTGACTCTGCGTACATCTGTAGCAGCAGTCTTTCACTCCTTTACTCAGAATCACAACTCTGAGACTTCGTCTAGCCTGCGCATGCCTTTCTCAGCTCTGGTGCCAAATCTGCACTTCTGAGAACTTAGAACCATAAGTTACCTCTATCTGAACCCTTCTGTCAACGCACTCCTTGCGGACGATTCAACTGCACTCCCTGCAGGAATATTCTAGTTCAAGATAAAGAAATAATTGAAACTAACTCCTTGTTCTCACAGA
>ML785643.1:587700-615828 GCA_009831015.1 Picea engelmannii | reverse complement strand
TCATGAGAAAAAATATCATTTGTTCAAAAACGGAGTTGAGTACATTGTTAGAGAAAATACAAAGAAGATGAATTTGTCACTTACAAATGCTAGACAAATGAAGAAACTAGTCAATGATGGTAAGAAACTTGTACTTTTGATGATTAAACCCAAAGACAATGATGAAGAGGAAGTTTTCAAAGGATGTAATGCAAAGTTAAAATCTGATTTATATGAGGTTTTTAACGAAACTGTTGACATGTTTCAGGAACCAAGGGGATTGCATCCTAAAATGGGTATCCAACATGAGATTCTATTGCAGCAAGATTGTCCTCTTCCAAACATTGACATGTGCAGGATGTCAGTCACAGAGAATGTTGAAATCATAAAACAAGTCCAAGAGTTGCTTGAAAAAGGGGTCATCAAACCAAGGACATCACCATGCAGGTCACCAATTGTTTTGGTACCAGATAAAGATGGTATATGGCATACGTGGGTAGATTTCAGAGCCTTGAACAAGACTACAAATATGATTTTTGAAATAGACACAAGGAAGAAATCTTTGAAAGAAAAGCAAGGTCCATTGCATGCCTTCACAAGCTATGTATTCCACTTGGTGATAAGGTATAACAAAGACATTTATGACAAAGTTGATGATATGATTATTGGACCTATTGTTAGTGCTTCAGTTATTTTTAAGCATAACCCTATCATGCATGAGAGATATGTTGAACAATATGATTTAGATATTGATTTCAAATATGTTTGTGCAAATTTGTGTCGTACTAACCAAGTTAAGGAATTGGATTCCTATGTGCATGGTAAACTTTTGTATCTTGGCAATCTATATTTTTTGTGGGGTGAAAGAGTCAACATGATAAGGGAAGCACATTCCTCTCTTTTTGTTGACCATTTTGGTGTAGGCAAGACGGTGGCTAGTTTGCAAAGCAAGAATCCTAAGTGTTGGGATGAGCATCTACACTACTTTCAACATGCTTATAACCGGGCTAAGCGTTCATTGACTCAAACACCTCCATTTGAAGAATGTTTTGGCTATTTCCAAAAATCTCCTTTAGATTCTATCTTTGAGAAAGATGTTTCTATTAGTCGTTATGACATTGATAGAGCAAAGAATTTCATTGAACAAAGTCAGTTGGTGCATCAAATGGTACAAGAACAGTTGGAAAAGAGACAACCAAGTACAAGACAAGACATGACAAGTTTTGTGTTGGTATTAAAGGAACAAATCCAAGAAAGGCTAGATGGATTGAGGTTGGAAAGGTGAGGGAACCATACTCTCATCTCCAAATAGACTTAAAGTAGTCTTTTGGAGGTCCAAAATATTCCCAATGGGGAAGAGTGATCTAGGGGATCAAATTTTGCTTAAAAACAAAGTGCTTGGAATTTCTTCAAAATAGAAACATACGTAGGCCTCGTCCTCACGATCCCAATGCAACTTGAACGAGTTAAAACATATGTTGTATGAGTGATATATTGTGTTCTGTCCATTCTTCCAAATAGGAAAAATTTTGCCGACTGTACAGTTCGTACAATGCTCACGTGACCGTACAGTCTGTACGAACGTATAGTGACATGGAAGTGCTGAGTTGTCAGGTGGTTGATGTGGTAGGTGAATTAGTGGTGTTTTAAGTGGGATAATCCACGACTGACACATTTCCTTCATTTGGTGAATGGGAAGGTGCCACGTGGCACCCCATCATGGGTTTATAGATTAAAATTTTAATGGAGTTCGCGGGAATCGAACCCGGGACCTCCAACGTTGGCATAGTCTTTGCGTAGGCGTGCATGTAGGCTAGGCTACTAGACCGCCTACACAATAGTTCTTACCCTATACTTTGCTCATATGTATTTGAATTAAATTTAAGGTTGTGTTGGCGGAGGAAAGGGTCGGGGCCTAGCCCTAGCCCCCAGTTTACACACCATGAAACCATACCATGTAACCAGTGGTGTGGGGTTAGTTACGTATTTTATCCCCAGTTCAAAATACACCATACAAATCTCCACCTAACCTTTGGTGCAGATCTATTTTCCCATGACTGTTAATCCTAGAAGGTGCGGGTGTTTTACCACATGACCATCCCATGCAACCATTGGCATAGGATTTGGAAGGTGTTGGGACTATCCATGTGACTTACCATGTGACGACTCCATATAATTGTTGGTGCATAAATGATCCATTATGTGGCAGAGGTCGAAAAAGGAACTGGGACATGGCCATATGCCCCCCATACGACCAACACTTCCGTTGGGAAAAGGGGCCAATGCACTAATTACATGAAAATTCAACACACTTCTTGGAACGATGCAGTGTGTTGGGTTTTGGGCCCAGTAACACTGTGAGATCTAGTTTAGACACACACATGTGCAAATTGGAGAACCAAAGACAACAAGATTGAAGGGGAAACTTTCTAGGAGGATATCTTATTCATTTTTTGGCCAAACCAGGTGCATAAAGAGCCCAAATAGGGGTTTTTGGATGTTATAGAGCCATTGGAGTCATATATTTGGATTTTTGAGCACTTTAAAGAATTGTGTTTAGCACTTTGAGAAAATAATATAAAAGATCCATTGGAAGCTCGACTAGGATATGTAGCCCAAGAGAGGGGTGAAATCCTTTATCATTTGTTGTGTTATGTGTTTACTAATGGCTGTTATTTGTTGGTTATTATGTGCATCTTAAGTGTGAAAATATCTAGTTTATGTGTTTGCAAATTGATCCTTTTTACCAAACACACATAATTAACACTTCCAAGTAATTTAAAAGATACAACTCTTCTTCATTTTCATATCAAGCTGGTATCAAAGCATAGGTTTTTGAAGACTTGATTGTTTGCAAGTGTTCGGTTTTTTGATGCTTACAAGGTTGAAGCTCACAAGAGGTGAAGGTCAACTTGTAGAGACAAGTTCTCAACTATAAAGAAGGAGAACTATAAAATCACCTCAAGAATCAAGCAGATATTCAACAAGTATGGCGCATGAGGAGAGTCATGGAACTCTTCCTTTAGGGGAGGAAACTTTCAGAAAAGATTTCTATGAGATGACTGAGATGGTGAATGTTTTTTTTGAAGGAAGAAATTCAAGATTGCAAGGTGAAAGCTCCAACCCTCCAAAGGGAAATGGAGACAGTGGTGATAAAAATCCAAAGGGAAATGAAGGGAATGGTGATTCTCCACCTCCTTCACCTCCATCTTCCAACTCTTCTACCATTTCACAAACATATCCAAGTTCACCAAAATAACATGGTAAAAATCCTTAACAAACTCCTTTACTAAAACTTGATATTAAGTTTGAATTGTCAATGTACAATGGAGAGGTAAATGCTGAGAAATTAGATAAATGGATTCAAAAAATTGAAGTGTATTGTAGGATACAAAGAATCCAAGATGATGAAACTAAGATTCAAATTGCTTCTTTAAGATTGGATAGTGAACACTCATTTGGTGGGAAGCCAAAACTCAAGAGGACATGAAGAAACATGGTAAAGTTTTATCCTCTTGGAATGATTTTATTGTTTCACTTAAAATGTAATTTTATCCATTAGCATACATGCAAAAATCTATTATGGATTGGAAAAACTTTATATAAGCTAAAAGACAAGATGTGCAAAGCTCCACTCAAGAATTTAGGAGAAGAGATTTGGTTTTGGGTGTAGATTTGCCTTCTCAAGAAACTTTACTCAAATACATTAGAGGTTTGCATAGCTACTTGAGTCATACAATACTTATGTTGAACCCTTCAAATCTAGATGAAGTTTGTGTACAGGAAAATCATTTAGAGGAAAGAGGAAGGAATAATCCTCAAGAAAGAAACAAGAAGCCTTTTTATAACAGAGACAAGGGAAAGAGGAAGTTTAAAGGAAATGCAAAGAAAAATGCGTCAATCAAGAAAGAGAGAGATAAACTCTCATGTAAACATTGTTCAAAGGATGGCCCTGATGAAGACCATTGTTGGAAACTTCATCCTGAAAAGAGACCCAAAAAATTCAACAAGAAAGAGAAATCAAACATTGTTGCAACTATACAAAAACATTTAGGATTTGATTCAGAAGATGAAACAAAAATCACATCCATGGGTTTTCAAGGTAAATATTCTATTGCAGGTACAAGTTCTTCAAGAAGAAGTAGCCTTAATGTAACTCAACATGAAAAAGAAAGAATAGAGATTTTTCACATAAGTGTAATTTCAAAACATATCAAAATAGATACTCTATTTGATACAAGATCTCAAGAAAACCTCATTTCTGAAGACATTGTCAAGAAACTAGATTTGGAAACTACTCCTCATTCTAAACCATACACAGTAGGTTGGATATGTGACAGTGCCAAATTGCATGTGAAAAGAATATGTAAACTTAGATTTTCCATCACTGCAAACTATATAGATGAGGTAGAGCTTGATTTTATTCCATTGGATATTTGTGGTATTGTGTTGGGAAGCCCATATTTATATGATAAGAGAGAAATCTTTCATCGTCATGAGAAAAAATATCATTTTTTCAAAAATGGAGATGAGTACATTGTTAGAGAACATACAAAAAAGATGAATTTGTCACTTACAAATGGTGGAGAAATGAAGAGACTAGTCGATGCTAGTAAGAAACTTGTACTTTTGATGATTAAACCCAAAGACAATGATGAAGAAGAAGTTTTCCAAGGATGTGATGAAAAGTTAAAATCTGATTTATATGAGGTTGTTAACGAAATTGTTGAGATGTTTCAGGAACCAACTGGATTGACTCCTAAAAGGGGTATTCAACATGAGATTCGATTGCAACAAGATGGTCCTCTTCCAAGAATTGACATGTGCAAGATGTCAGTCATGGAGAATGTTGAAATCAGAAAACAAGTACAAGAGTTT
This sequence comes from Picea engelmannii, assembly GCA_009831015.1. Lineage (NCBI taxonomy): Eukaryota > Viridiplantae > Streptophyta > Pinopsida > Pinales > Pinaceae > Picea > Picea engelmannii. The sequence continues at coordinate 610,971 of ML785643.1, read as the reverse complement.
CTTGACAAAGGGGTCATCAAACCAAGCACATCGCCATGTAGGTCACCAATTGTTTTGGTACCAGATAAAGATGGTATATGGCATATGTGGGTAGATTTTAGAGCCTTGAACAAGACTACGAATATTATTGTTGAAGGAGACACACAGAAGAAATATTTGAAAGAAAAGAAAGGTCCATTGCATGCCTTTACAAGATATGTATTCCACTTGGTGATAAGGTATAAGAAAGACATTTATGACAAAGTTGATGATATGCTTAATGGGCCTATTCTTAGTGCTTCATTTATTTTTAATCATAATCCTATCATGCATGAGAGCTATGTTGAACAATATGCTTTAGATATTGATTTCAAATATGTTTATGCAACTTTGAGTCGTACTAACCAAGTTGAGGAATTGGATTCCTATGTGCATGGTAAAATTTTGTATCTTGGCAAGCTATGTTTTTCACAGGGTGAAAGACTCAACATGATAAGGGAAGCACATTCTTCTCTTGTTGTTGGCCATTTTGGTGTAGGATAGACGATGGCTAGTTTGAAAAGAAAGCATCCTAAATTTTGGGATGAGCATCTACACTAGTTTCAACATGCTTATAACCATGCTATGCATTCATTGAATCTAAAACCTCCATTTGAAGCATGTTTTGGCTATTTTCCAAAATATCCTTTAGATTCTATATTTGGGAAAGATGTTGCTATTGGTCATTATGACATTCATAGAAAAAATAATTTCATTGAACAAATTCAGTTGGTGCAACAAATGGTACAAGAACAGTTGGAAAAGAGCCAAGCCAAGTACAAGACAAGACATGACAAGTTTCGTGTTGGTATTAAAGGAAAAAAACCAAGAAAGGATAGATGGATTGAGGTTGGAAAGGTGAGGTAACTATACCCTCATCTCCATATAGAATGAAAGTAGTCTTTTGGAGGTCCAAAAGATTTCCAATGGGGAGGAGTGATCCAAGGGCTCCAATTTTGCTCAAAAATAAAAGTGCTTGGAATTGCTTCAAAACGGACATGTGTGCAGGCCTCTTTCTCATGATCCCAATGAAAAATAAATGATTTCAAACATATGTCATATGAGTGAGATATCTTATTCTTTCCATTTTTCCAAATAGGCAAAATTTTGCCGCCTGTACAGTTCGTACAGTGCTGACGTGACCATACAGTCCATACGATCATGTAGTGACATGGAAGTGATGATTTCTGAGGTGGATGACATGGCAATGGAATTGGAAGTGTTTGATGTGGACCAATCCATGATTGACACATGTCCTTCAGTTGGTGAATGGGAAGGTTCCACGTGGCCCAGCCAGTGTCTGCTACATGGCACCCTGTCATTGGGTTACAGATTAAAATTTTAATGGAGTTTGTGGGAGTTGAACTTGGGACCTCCAATGTTGGCATAGTCTCCACATAGGTTGGGCTTCCCGTCCACCTACACAATAGTTCTTACCCTATACTTTGTTTATATTTATTTGAATTAGAATTAAGGTTGCGTAGGTGGAGGAAAGGGCCGGGGCCTATCCCCAGCCCCTAGTTTACACACCATGCAACCATACCATGTAACCATTGGCATGGGGTTAGTTGGTTTTTTTAGCCTCGATTAAAACTACACCATACAACTCTCCATCTAACCTTTGGCACAGATTTTTTTTCCCATGACCATTAAACCTGGAAGGCGTGGGTGTTTTACCACATGACCATCCCATGAAAATATTGGCACAAGATCTGGAAGGTGCTGGGAAAATACATGTGTCTTACCATGCAACCACTCCCTATGACTGTTGGTGCAGAACCAATCCACTATGCGACGAGGTCCAAGAATGGTGTTGGGACATGGCCATATGCCCCCCATGCGACCAACACTTTCGTTGGGAAAAGGGGCCAGCGCAATAATGATGCGAAAATTCACCACATTTCTCGGAATGGTGTGGTGTGTTGGGTTTTGGGCCTAGTAACGCTGAGGGAGCTAGGTTAGACAGACACATGTGCGAATTGTAGAACAAGAGACAACAAGCTTGAAGGAGAAACTTTCTAGGAGCATATCTTCTTCATTTTTTGGCCAAATCAGGTGCAGAAAGAGCCCAGATAGGGTTTTTTGGATGTTTTGGAGCCATTGGAGCCATATATTTCTCTTTTTGAGCACTTTAAAGCACTGTTTTTAGCAATTTGATAAAATAATATAAAATATCCATTGGAAACTCGACCAGGATATGTATCCCAAGAGAGGGGTCAACTCCTTTATCATTTGTTGTGTTACGTGTTTACTGATGGATGTTATTTGTTGGTTATTATGTGCATGTTAAGTGTGAAAACTCTTTATTTTATGTGTTTGAGAATTGATCCTTTTTCCGAAACACACATAATTAACACTTACAAATAATTTAAAAGATACAAGTCTTCTTCATTTTCAAATCAATTGAAACAACGTATTGAAATAGAAATATTGAAAGAACAATACGACCATAAGAACCAAGTTGAAAAATGTTGTGGAGATCATCAAATAAGGTATGGTTCTCAATTTTCTGAAGATCCTATGGCCACCTATATGGAGGATTTTATTAGTTCAAAATTTCATCCATTATTTCACAATGAAATTGAAGATCAAGTTTATGACTTGCTATTTTATTTTCAAGATCTTAAAATTTTAATAAAAAATTAGTACCAATTTTGGTTGTCAATATCATAATAAAAGTGATATCAAATGTCGATTCACCATAATTCTCAAAAGTTGTAGATTAATATCATTCATTGTTTACACAATCAACTTCGATATGGGTCATTGATTCCCCAAACTTCATCAACAATTGTCGAATTCCAAGGTTGACATGGAAAATTAGCTCATGTGACATGACACATGGATGCTGACATGACATGAGACATGGATGATAGACACCTATCATGTCCTATCTTGACCATGTCATACTCCACATTTTTTCATTCATTAGTGATCGATGACTTCTTTAACGAAATTTTTTTTTCCATGAATTTCACTGAACCCCAATCATCGACGATGAACAATTTCTCTTGGAAAAATAAACATGTTCTCAAATTTTTTCGATCCCCAATCACTCCATCGGTTATTGGTGATTTCTCTTGACAAACTAAATTTTCTTACAAATTTCACCGAACCCCAATTGCTCCATCAACGATCTCTCTTGGAGAACTAAACGTGTTCACAAATTTCATCGAATATAATGAGATCCAAATCTAGAATGAATTTGGACTGTTGATCTCAAGGTTAAATATGATATTAGTCATTGATTCACCAAACTAATCAAAAAAATTGTTGGACTTCTCCAAATCTATAGATGAATCTTCGTCATTGACTTTTAATATTCAAGTGATCTGAATCATTGATTCTCTAACCCTTCAATCAGAATTAAAACATAAAATTTGACCTCCCAATCTCATTTTTAACTATGCAACTTGTATATTGATGCCTTTGATCATATATTCAATGGTTTTGAAGGAAAATTGTCTTGAATTTGTTCATAAATTTGGGGATTTTACTCTGGTTTCACAAATTTCCCCAAATACGTCACAAATCGAAAATATGTAACAACAAATTTTCAAAATTCACATTGGTCCTTGGCCCATATGGGTCTAGTGTTTAACTAGAAGCTTTGATACCAATATGTAGTGTTCCCCACTATTAAACCCAAAAATTTAAAAGTTTTTGATACCAATTAAATCAAAGGTATGCATGCTAAAAAAACCCATGCGACTAACACCTTTTTTAAAACATGAATGCATAGAAATTTACATTCACACATCAATGTGTATATTCTTCAAAATCATGGTAAGGACAAATAAATTAATTTCTATAAACAAATGAAATGCATTCAAAATTTAAAGTGCATCTAGTAGCATTAAAAATCCATCCAAATAAACATATACACAAAAACGTGTAATTCACCCAAGAATGGATTATAAGTATGGAAATTAAAAACCATAAATAAAAAAAATGTAACAGAGGTAACACTTATATTTTAAAATTTATCTACAAGTAGCCATAGAGGATGGACCTTTCACCCAACCATAGATTTTCTAGGGCTATGATCCCATAATAAATGAGTGTCTCTCCTCTATCCACTCACAACTCAACTTAATCCAAAAAAAAATAATTTTCCTACAACTATCCCAATCCACCATATCTCTTCCCCTCAACCTGCACAACCCAAGGAATGGGATCCCCCCTCACTACATAGTTTACCTCAGGCATTCCCACTTCACTGTATGGATCAAGCATAGGTTGGTTAGGAATCTCTCTTGCTGGGGACTCCAAGGATGTTAGTTGGAACAAGAAAACATCATAGCAACAAACTCACTACTATAGGGTAATTTATTACACAAAATCTCAATCTACAGAACTAACAACCCTCTTCCTTATGAATTTAAATTTCGAAAAATATATTTCACATGCCTGCTATGGCTTCCTCTAAGCCTCCATGTTGTGTATTTTACTTGATGTCCCAAAAACTGCATGTATAATTTGCTCTCTTTTTCCATACAAATTTCCTTCTTTTTCCATGCTTGCTTGACTCTCACTCTTACCAAAAAGTATTTGCTTGACTCTCACACTTCCCTCTTGAGTCTTTTACTCATCCCATGCTCTCAATAACTATGGGATGGGACTTTTCACACCCACCCTCTTCACGTGTTTAATGATTGGGATTTGATACACTCAAGAGGAAAATAAAATATTATACACAATGATAATTTTAGAAAGTGGTTTGATATTAATAGACATAGGTCATCCCCCCTTTGACCCCTCTTAAACCCTCTCTTAGACCCTTCCCTTCTCTTGTGGAAACTTATCCCCCATTACTTCGTTTGTGTCTTTTTTTAGTCGATGATACATTTATTTTATTATTATGATATACGATGTTTACAAATTACATAGTTGGGCCCATGGCCATGTATCATATTTACATTATACATTGCTAAGTTGGGGATTTAAAACATTGATGTTACACCTAGACCCTCAACCATATTCTACTCCCAATGGTGTCAAAGTAGCAAAATTAAAAAGTAATAAGATCAAGAGACATTGCAAATTTTGTGGGTGAGATGATCATCTAGAATATAAATGTTTTAAGAAGGTGGATTCCTTAGACGAAACAATGAAGAAGAATGACATAAATATTGATTCTTCTTCTTCCAACTATTCTTTTGTTGGACATGGACTTTCTACTCTTGGGTTTTTCTTCAACGTAATGACTTCTTTTCTTCTAATGAGTGGTTTATTGAATATGGATCATCTTCTCATATCGCTAAGGATAAACCCTTTTTTTTCTCTTAATGAATGTAGTGCAAAAAAAAATGTTTGTTGGTGAATATAGATATCATAGTGTTGTCGCGTCTGGAATAGTTCACCTAGATGATGGTAATTTTAATGTTTTTTTATGTATCTTGAGTCTCTCATGAAACATTTTATCGGTTTATCAAATCACTCATTTAGGTGAAGGTAAAACAATATATTTTTCAACTCATGAAGATGTAAGCAAGGATTTAAAAGATCCTAAGCATGCCATAGAAAATGGAATTCTTGATGATATTACCAATTTGTATAGAGTTAAAACTTTGGGTCATCATAATTTCCATCAATTATAGCGATGGATTGAGAAAAATTTGGCATGAGTGATTTAGTCATCTAAACTATTGTTCATTGTAGAAACTATGTAATCAAAATATGTTGACCGATCTTCCTCTTGTTTCTTGTAGCAATTTTGTTTGGACCAACTATGTTCTTAACAAGCATCATAATGATATTTTTGACAAACATGCCTCTTGGCACTCCTTTCCCCCATTGAAACTTGCTCATAGTGGTTTGTGTATTTTGCTTCCTTCTTATTTTTATGGGTTCAAGTACTTCTCAACTTTTAGTGATGACTTCTCTAGATGCACCTAACTTTATTTCTTAAAAATTAGGAGTGAGGTTTTTGACATGTTTTTCTCCTACAAGACCCTTATAAAAAACAATTTGAACATCTAAAGAAATTAAGAATTGATAATGGAGGTGAATGTGTTAACAAAAAAATTACAACTTAATGCACTACACAGGGAATTCATATGAAACATACTATTCCATATACATAACAAAAAAATATCATTGCTAAGAGAAATAATCTCACTTTAAAGGAAATTGAAAATTGTATGATCCAATCTAAAGGGCTAAGTATTCAGTTTTGGGTGGAAGCCATTAATTATTCCAATTGCATAGCCAATTGAATTCCCACGAAGGATTTAAAAAATATAACACTAGAAGAAGCAAGGAGGAAAATTAATCGAGATACATTAGGGGAAATTTGATGTCCAAAATGGGCCTTCTAAGGAAAATAATAAATTAATTGTTAAAATAATAAAATTTAAGAGTTATGAATTTTCAAAGCGAAAGAAAGAAAACTACATCTTTAGTCATATTTTCAACTTCTCTCCTTATAGGTTTACTCAAATTTCAATTCTAGGTACTCATTGGATGCATAATTAGAATCCACATCCAACAAGTACCTACTTTACATACTTTTGATAGACCCACAATGAGATAAGTTGAAAATACATGAAAAGAACATGTCTCTTGAAATAAACACATTTGTTTTTTAGGTATTTCTAGTTTATCTCATTATGGGTCTGTCAAAATTTTGTAGAGTGGGTATTCATTTGACGGAACACACATTTTTTTCATCCAACAATACACTTCAAATTTGAGTAAACCTATAAGGAGATAAGTCAAAATAGGATTAAAAAAGGCAGTTTTCTTCCTTTCCCTCCAAAATCCTTATGGTTGATATCATCATCTTGAATCAGATCAGTTGTTTTAAAGTTGATTTTGATAGTAAATTTTTTGTTTAGATGTCCATTTTTACCTCAAAAAACCCCTAATGAACCACTTCTATATGCTTCGTTGTGAAGCATGGGTTCACATTTTTAATGAGAAAAGGAATTCATTATATCCTAAAAGTGATAAGTGCAAAGTATGTTGGATATTTTGAATATGTAAAAGGTTATATACTTCTTCAAACTAATTCCAAAGAAAATATTATTAAAAGAGATGTTAAATTTGATGAAATTATCTTGGCCTACGAGCCTAATTCAGTGTTTGTGCCATATCCAACCCATGAGCCATTTTCAGTGTCTCGTACCATGTTATCTTCCCAATGTTTATGTTAGTTCAATCCTATTCCATTTAAATATTCAGATATTGACAATGAGGATGAAAATCCACCTCTTGTTTCTCACCTTCCTCTAGTTGGGTTCATTGAGCATGAACATGCACTAATGCCATCACTTCCTAGATGTTTTTGCAAAATATGAGAAGAAACTAGTGATATTGTCGGTGATCCTATTGATTCGAGTCATATACATTCATAATTCTAGTGAGAATGCTCTCTTTTGGATCGATTTTTAGAGAATCGTGATCTAGAAACATTTTTCATAATATTTTGGCCATCCAGATTGGGACACAACAATATTGGATGAAGAATACCATTCCTAATGGTGAATGATACTTGGGATGTTTCACCTCTTTTGAAAGGAATAAATATTTTAAAATGTAAATGGGTGTATATAAATAAGTATGCATCAGATGGAATTGCTGAAATGCACAAGGCATGGTTATTTGTCAAAGGATTTTCTCAAGTGAATGGATTGACTATAATGAAAAAATTTCCCCCATAGCCAAAATGAATTTCATATGCTTTGTTATATTTCTTTTCTCCTCACATAAATGGGAGGTCCATTAGATGGATGTTAAATGTTCCATGGAACAACCTCATGTCTATGTTGAGAATGACTCTAGCCTTACTTTTCACCTTATAAAATATCTCTATGGTCTTAAGAAATCTCCTCGAGCTTGACATGGTAAAATGTATAACTTTCTTCTTAACACTAAATTTTATAGATTTCATTCTAACCCCAATGTCTATACCAATAAACTAGGAAAAAATCTCAAAATTTTCTTTATGTTGCTTACCTTATTCTCACTGGATATTACCCTAAACTTTTAAACCATGTGAAATCTATCCTTAAGAGAAAAATTTAAATGACAGACTTAGGTTGTTTATGTTATTTTCTTGGCTTCCAAGTATTGCAAACCAAGGAAGTAATATATCTTTCCCAATATAAGTATTCATGTGACCCAACTATTTCACATGGAATATTATAAAGAAACCCCATCTTCCTTCCGATATGTAATCAAACATGTCATCCAATATGGAATCAAACATGCTTCCACTTGTACTACACCCAATGTAGATGCCACTTTGCACTGTCATTTATATGGTATCCTTTTGTATTTGAATCATACACATCCTGATATTTTATTTGATGTTGGTGTTTTTTCCTGGTATATGAAACCACCCCATGAGAACCATTGGAAAGTAAAAAGAAATTATACTTTGGAAAATCTAGGGTACATTTTAGTTTGGGATGTTTCATTTCCCATAATACTATAAGATTAATTTATAGATTAATGGTTTTACTTCCCTCCCCAAATCTTGGTCAGGGCCTTGAAACCCATCCCTATTATACAAAAAATCATAATGGCACTCTCGCCCCCCTTATATGTAAAAGATTCATTTTAAAGGGATTTGTTGCAAGCTAAGTCCTTAGTCGTGAACCATGAACCCATGAATCTTCATTTAAGGTCTAATTCCATGTATTTGTCCCCCAACCATAGTTAAATCATTGATCCTTATCCTCGATGGACCAAATTTTATAATGGTACCCATATCTCACTCAAAGAACAATGATCTCCTATAGAGGACATGTTATGTGGTTTATGGTGTTGTTTATGGAACTTGATCCCTAAAAGATTCATCAAGGGATATAGATCCTTATTTTACTTGCTTGACCATGGAAAAATGTGTCAACACCATTCGCTAATCCATAATAACTCATAATGATACCCATATTCCACTTGAATATTGAATATCACCTAGAAAAGGCATGCATTTTGGTTTGAGGTCACTTTCATGGCCAAATAGCCTTAGATATTCATTTATGTAAGTTCCTTACTTTCCTCCCTTCACTATTGTCAAGGTGCTAAGGCCTGTCCTTGTCAGTAAAAAATATTGATTGCACCCATATCCCACTTGTATGTCAAAGATCAACTTTAAATGGTCTATGTTGTTATTTGTGGCCTTAATCATGGGCCACTATCTCAAGAATCATAAGTTAGGGACTAATTCCATCAATTTCTCCCCCAACCATGGTGAAGTCCCCAGGACCCATCCCTAGTGCACAAAACCTTCTAATAGTGCCCCTATCCAACTTTGTGAACATTTATATCCTATATAGGGTATGATTTATGGATTGGGTCCTTATTCATGGCACTTAATCCTAGAAGATTCATATAGGACTCACATTCATTATTTTCCTCCACTATATGATGGAAAGTCCTTGAGACATATCCATGTTATTCAAGCAATTATAATAGCAACCATATTCCACTTGGAGGACTAATATTCCCTTTAGAGGGCCTCTATGTTGGTTTGAAGCCTTGTCCATGGCCCTTGAGCCCTAATAACTTTATTTAGAGACCAATTACCTTGTATTCCATCTATTACAATGGTAAAGTCCCTTAGACTCAACCCTCATGTGAAAAACCCCCTAAGAGCATGCATATTACCATTGGAATCCAAATATCCTTGTTAGTGGGAATAACAATCATATTCCACTTGGAGGAATAATATTCCCTTTAGAGGGACCCTATGTTGGTTTGAAGCCTTGTTCATGGCCCATGAGCCCTAATAACTTTATTTAGAGACTAATTACCTTTTCTTCCATCTATTATAATGGTCAAGTCCCTGTGACTTATCCCTCATGTGAAAAACCCCCTAAGAGCACACATATTACTATTGGAAGCTAAAGATTCATTTTCTATTATTTTGAAAATAAGAAATTATTTTTGTAGAAGGAATAAAAAGTCACAATGAAATCATAGTAAATCTCTTAAATTCCTTTCCAATGAGGTAAAGAACAAAAAGAACAGATGTGAGGGTAAAAATTTAAGACAAAATTATTGAAATACTAGCTTATGTTAAAATAGCATGCATGTGTGATGGAATGTGCACCCATTATGCATGTGTTGTAAAATAACTGACCTCCAAAGCCGCGACATTCCATCAACGAGCTTTCATATGAAAAAAATATCATACTTATTTCATTAAAAATAGCATCTACATTATGTTAGCATACACATAAATATGTTGAAGTATACAATAAATAAACACAAGTGTAACATACAACATGTACTTAAGCATGTATAAAAAATACTTATCTGTTTCAAAAGGAAAACAACTATGTGTAGGCCTTCCACGAACCTCTTATCCTTAGACTATGCTGCTCCAAGATATCAGCAGTGGGTCACCCCTAATATGGGACTAAACTCCATCCAGGGTAAAGGAAATCCTAGGCTAGGATGAGGTTCCAAAATATCCAAGAAGAATTCTTTCCCTAGGAGTCCACTCACATCCACAGATTATAGTCCCTCATTCCCCACATGCCTTTCTGACCCCACAGTGTGTACCCTTCTCTGCTCAATAGTCCTTCAATTGCCCCACTCCCCTTCCAGGGCTTCAACATTAGGCCAAATAGGAAGTCTCAGAGCACTACAACTCCCTTGAGGCTCCCTCTGGGAAAATCTCTTCCCCAACAACCTCTCTCACCTAGAGAGAGTTTCTCATAGGAATGACAACCTTCTTCTTCAGTCCATCTCCCATATCAATCCAGTTTAGGTAATCACAACAACAAATCGGGTATGGCTCTGGTAAGGACAGTAAACCACACCATTCCAGAGAAAAATGTGGAGTAAATGGCTAAGGTGAGATTTGGATCAGGAACAATACAAATGTGTTATGCTTCATAGGAAAAGTATGGGTTAGTTTCATGGGGTTCCAGGTTACAGATCTTGGAGAGGTAACACTATGGAGGAAGTGAATGTTGTGTGAATGCTCAATATAAGTGTGTGAATTAGGAGTCTGGAAAGAATGTTGAGAGAACCCCCACAATCAGTCATTTCCCACATAAAACTGCATGTACCTAGATGTTCATATGACTCTCTTGGGAGATCATTCCTCTCCACTTGGAGTTCATTCCTCTCCCCCAAAGGAACTTAGGATAACCGGGTTATTTCTCAAACCTTAGTCTTTATAAAAATATATTATAATTATTCTCTTGGGGCTAAGCTCTCAAACTTAGCCCTTTTCGCTAGCCTCTTATCCCCTTACCCTTCCCTTCCAAGTGGATCTTATTCCCCCATAACTCTTTCTTTACGATCGATATACATGCGATGATTCATTTATATTAATGATTTGAATATTGATATATACAAAATTAGGCTCATTGGCCTTAGCATCTAGGCTCTCTAGCCTATTAAACACATAATCCTCCCAACTTATAAACACTTGGCCCACCAACCTATAAACATAATTACAATTCATAAGGGGATCAACCTTGGGGTATTACAATCCTCTCCCCTTATTTATGCACTGTCCTCAATGCATCATATTTACATATTACAACAATATTTTCAGTTTTTTTCAAAAATATGCAGGTATTCTTCCCACATGGGATCTTCGTTCTCCCAAGTCGCATCCTCAAAACTGTAACAGGTCCATTGGACCTTTACAATATCGATGGATCGATTTTGGAGCTTCTTTATTTTCTGGTCCAGAATGCATACTAGATGCACTTGAAAAGTGCCTTCTTGGTCCACCTGAATCACATTCCAATCAATAACATTATTAGCATCAGGTACATATTTCTTAATAAATGATACATGGAATACATTATGAATGGTCATAGATGCAGGTAATGCAAGCATATAAGCTACAGGGCCAATCTTTTTTAGGATTTCAAATGGCCCATAGTAGCGAGCTGCCAATTTGGAACAATTTCCCAACTTTAGGGAACTTCTATTGGCCTTCACTTTCAGAAACACATGATCTTCAATACACAATTCTCTATGAATTATTCCCTTATCAATGTAGTGTTTTTTCCTATCTTGAGAAGCCTTTAAATTCTTCTTAATCTTTGACATCTTCTCCTCCATTTCCTTGAGCAACTCGGGCCTAACTACTGCTCTATCAGCTGGGTTTTCCCAGCTTATGGGTGTGTTTCACTTTTTTCCAGAAAGTGCCTCAAATGGGATCATCTTCAGAGATGCTTGCTACCCATTTCTATAGGAAAATTATACCAAGTGTAGATAATCCTCCCACTTTGATTTTTTTTCGATCACATACATTCTTAGCATATCCTCTATCACTTGGTTCACCCTTTTTGTTTTCCCATCAGACTTGGGATGATAACTTGTACTAAAGTTCAAATTTGTTTCGAACCCCTTGAATAATACTCTCCATAACTTTGAGGTAAAATTTGGGTCTCTGTCAGACACAATTGTCTTGGGTATGCCATGCAAGATTTATACTTCCCTCATATAAATATAAAAAACATTGGTTGCCTTGTGATTAATCTTCATTGGAATGAAATGGTAAGATTTAGTAAGATTGTCCACCACCACCATGATAGAATCATGTTGCTTGCTTGTTCTAGGAAGTTTGGTGATGAAATACATTGACACCACTTCCCACTTCCACTCAAGAATGGGAAATGGTTGCAACAACCTAGTTGGGTGTCTATGCTCATCCTTAAAATTTTTACACTCTAGACATTTAGCAATGTAATCAATGATTTATTTCTTCCTACTTGGCCAATAGTATTGGCTTTTGACTGTTGCAATCGTTTTCTGATATTTGGGGTATCCAGTATAAGGTGCATGATGCATCTCTTTCAAGATCGTACTCCTCAATTCATGAGAATTGGGTACATAAATTTTGTTCCTGTATAGGAGAATTTCATCATTTCCCAATTTATAATGTTCAGCATTCTGCTGCATTTTACCTTGCTGAAATTTTGTTACCATCTCCATGTACTACAAATCTGGTTTTGTAGCCTCTGAAATTATTCCTTTAAGATCAGTTTGATAAATTATAATGGATTTAGCATGCATTTCATGCACTCTCCTGTTAAGTTCATTAACCACTTTGTTCTCTTTTGAATTGATGTGTTTGATATCAAAGTCATACTCACAAAGGAATTCCAACCATCTTCTCTTCCTAGCATTTAAATTTGGCCGATCAAACAAATATTTCAGACCATTATGGTTTTTCCTCAGCTCAAATATTTTTTCCATGAGGTAGTGCCTCCACTTCTTCAAGGCATGTACTATGTCTACCAACTCCAAATCATGAGTGGCGTAGATCCTTTCATTCTCTTTCAATTTTATGGATTCAAAACATACCACAAATCTGTTCTGACTAAGGACTCCACCAAGTCCTTCCTTACATGCATCTGTGAAAACCACAAAATCTTCATTCCGATATTCAATTCTCAGAATTGGAGCACTGTTTAACAACTTCTTCAAATTCTAGAAGCTCTTTTCACATTCTGTTGTCTACTGAAACTTCACCCCATTCTTTTGCAAGGAAGTAATCAGGTGAGAAGTCCTTGAAAACCCTACAATGAATCTTTTGTAGTATCCAACTAGACCCATGAAGGATCTGAATTATATCACATTCTTAGGTTCTATCCACCCTTTTATAGCTTCAATATTTTTGGGGTCCACTGCTATCCCTTCTTCGTATATTATATGCCCTAAATAGTGAATTCAGTTCTAATGGAATATAGAACTTGCTCAATTTGGAATACAGTTGGTTCTCTCATAACACTCATAGCACCATCCTCAAGTAAGGCTCATGTTCTTCTTCTGACTTGGAATATACAAGGATGTCATCCAAAAAGACAATAATAAACTTGTCTAAGTATTCCTAGAATACACCATTCATTAAGCACATGAAAATAGTTGGCGCATTTGATAGCCCAAATGGAACCACTGTGAATTCATAATGAACATACCTTGTCTTGAAGGATGTCTTGTTGATGTCTTCATCTCTGATCCTTACTTGATGGTAACCAAATATGATATCAATCTTAGAAAATATTTTTGCCTCTCTCAATTGATCGAAGAGGACATCTATCCTTGGAAACGGATATTTTTTCTTTAGAGTTACTTTGTTTAACTATTTGAAATCAATAGAAAACCTCAATGTCCCATCCTTATTATTTACAAATAAAACTAGGGCACCCCAAGGTGACATTCTTGGGTGCATATACCCCTTTTTCAGAAGTTCTTCAAGCTACATTTGTAGTTCCTTCAGCTCAGGAGTACTCATCCAGTAGGGAGTCTTCGATATTGGAGATGCTCCAGAAATTAAGTTTATAAAGAAATAAACATCTCTTTTAGGAGATAATCCCAGTATTTCCTTGAACACATCCTCAAAATCTTTTAGGACCGCATGATCCTCAATATTTGGCACCTTATCCTTAGGTGCTTCCTCCATATGATCCATAAATATTTGGCAGCCCTTCCTGTAGCACTTCTTCAACTGCATTGTTGAGATATCTCCGACAATAACTGTCCTAGAAATTCCTTGGATTGTTCTTGGGTTCCCTTTCTCATTCAGGAAACTAAATTCCTTGTTATGCCAGTCTAAGATGACATGGTGTTGGTCCAACCAATCCATACCAATTATACATTCATATGAACCTAAGGGAAGGATTTTCAAATCTTCCTTGGTATTCAAGCCATTCATGTCCATTAGACATGATTTAACTAGCTAAACAACCTTTATCTTGGCTCATGTAGCCAACTGCACCAGCCAAGATTTCCCATGATTTCTTCTTGGAAATTGTAATCTTTCCACTACCTTAGGATCTATGTAACTATGAATATCTCCTAAATCTATTAAAATATTAAAGGCATGGTTATTTATCATACTTTATACTTCAATCATGTGTGATTGAAAATTTTCTTGCTTGTTGTCTAGGGCTGCATAGATATGTGAAATGCTTCTTCCCATGTCCCCCATGCTTTCTGCTTGCTGCACATTGTGGACATCTCTCACTTTGTCACTTCTATGTGGAAAATATCTATAAATATGATCTCCTTTACAACCCCAACATTGAATAAGTGTCTACCTTGGCTTCTTCCCACTTGTCTCCTTCACTCTGGACTCTTTATGGGTTTTTTGTCCCTAAGAATTGTTTCTGAAGAAGGGTGGCTTGTTCCCCTTCTTCCTATGCTCCATATTGAATTTCTTCTTGTCTTCCCAAGATCTTTGGAAAGTAGGATTTCCTTTATGTTGATCATGTAAGAACTTGGATCTTCTTATGGTTTCCTCCAAAGTCTTGGGATCATCATACTAAATCATATCACTAATGAAAGATGAAAACCCACTCAAGTATCTCTGGATCTTAACTGTTTCATATTTGATGAAGGAGACATACTTGAACTATTGTAAAAATATCCTTTCAGATTCATTAATGGTCATGCTTCCTAGCTTGAGTTCAAAGAACTTTTTCATATTTATGTCATAATACCTCTTGGTTAAGTATTTATTCTAAAAATTCTTCTCGAATTCCCTCCAAGTCACATTCTTCTCTCTGATGTGTTGCACTTGCATAAGTTGATCCCACCACATGGATTCCATTCCTTTAAGCTAGTAAATAGAAATTCTTCCTTCTGCATGAGAATATTAATTATGTAGTTAGAAGTACTTTCCCATTCCTAGAAACCATGTCTTGGCATCTTTATCTTTCTTGTGTTCTCCATCAAAGGTAGGGGGTTTGATATTGTTAATTTATCCTCTCAATTCATCCACCTCAAACCTCTTATGATGCTTCTTGATATGAGATTTATTTGAGATGTTGTGTGATCTCCTATTGGAATGTCCTTGGGAGTGATGGTGATGTCTTCTACCACTCCTTGATCTTCCTTTTCTCTCAAGAGTCATGTGGCTTCCTGATTTGTTGGATCCACTCTCCTTATCCAAGTTACTTTCAATTCTATCCAGGCTCTGCATTAACTTCATATTGAATTCTTCTCACTGTTCTTTGGCTTTCATAAGCCTTTCATTATCATCCTTATGACTCTGGAAATCTCTCTGCAATTTTATAATGCTATCAACCAGATTTATGTTATCATCCTTTCCTTCTCCATCTCCATTGGAGTTTTTCCCTTCCATACCCAAATGGACATCCATTTCTCTGATCTCATATTCCTGAATGTAAGCCTCTTGTGCATCATCCATCTCTCCGCACTGGTGATAAATCTATTATGTTATGACACCTATTAATTCTGCAAAAATGTGTAGCCAACAAAACCTTGTTAGGATAATTGACTCAACAATTTTGTAAAAACATAAACCATTTTGTTTCAATAACCTATCAGAATTCTTTCCTCTGATTTTATGAGTAATTGTCTGATCAGTCCCCTTTTCTAGGTGAACAAATATTTTTTTTTGTCCCACGCCTTTCCAATGATTGCTTCCTTGTGTAATTATGAGCTTTGAGCAGAAAGTTATGGTCCTTTAGATCTTGTGATTTTTATCTGATGCACTCCTTGTGCATCTGATCTCTTTCCTCTGAGAAAAAGGTTCTTAGATATTTTTTGGATCCTATCATAAAGTTCCCATGACTTATTTCCTTCTTTAGAACACTTTTTGGGAATTTATCCAGTGACTACAGGCTGTGACCCAGTGCTAACATATAGGTTCTTATCAGGAGCCTTGGGAGCTTCGGGGATCCATAAATTTGGGTTTCGGAAGATCTTTCTACTCCATGCCTTATTTATCCCTAACATCGAACTAGAGAATCCTTGCATAGTACATATTTGAATCTTTGAGGCTTCGCTGCTTCGAAGCTTCAGAGGTTCTCGCAACTCCATACTTCTAATCCTGAAATTGGAAAAATTGTTGATCTATCGATAACTTCAAGATCGATGGTCCTGGTCGATTGCGGAACTCAAACATGCTCAGATTTTAACAACAAGCCTAAATTCTGCAATGGAAATATGTGCGATGGAATGGAAATCAACATCCACCATTGGTCTTCCTCCCGATGGAGATCAATGATCCCACTTGATTACAAAATTTAAAATAGCTCCCTTGTTAATTTTCCTTTGGATTTATGCAATTGTTCTCGTCCGTTGATCTATTCCTCATAGATTCAATGGTCATGGTTATATCATTTTTTATATGGAATTTCCAATGGTTATAATCTCACCCCTTGTTGGTTTGGTATTAATGAAATTTTGAACCTTCTGTAGTCCATTTAGTACAACTGTCATCAATTAAGGTGATGACACGTGGCCCCACTGTTGAGTTACATCTATTAGACAACTGTTGGATCAACAGGGCCTATCAAAAGTAAAAAACCAGGTGACACACATCATGTCTAAAGGAGGTCCAGGTCACCCCAGGTGACATCATCATGCCACATCACAATCCGTCACTTTGGTACTTCAAAATTTTGGGCTTCCAGAGATCCTACTCCTGCACACTGTATAAATTCCAAATGTTGGACCGAAAAACTAATGAACTCATTCTTCTTTGAAGATCTGACACTCTAGAACTTCTCATATTCGTAACTCTGGGCTTCAAAAGTTTTTGGTGCTGATCACCATACAATAAATCAACATACCACACCCTCTCTTTAACTAATGGCCACAATAAAATCTAGGACTCTAAGCTTCAAGATTTCTAGAATAGCCACATTCTCAACCCTTTCAAAGTGCCAAGTCTCTAGACTATTGGATCTGTTGTCGGGTGTCCTCTCCCGATAAATGATGAGGATTTACTCTTCTCTTCGGAGCTTCGGGGGTTTCGACTTCATCACATTACATTCGTTCTGAACACCGAATTGATGAACTCAACAATCTCCTTTGCACGGCGGTGAAATAATGTAGTGACACATGGCCCCACTGATGGGTGACATGTTTTAGGTCAAAAATGGTAATAAGGTCCCATAAATGGTACAAAAAAAAGTGGAACATGGAAGGCTTAGGTAGGTCCACATCACCCTAGGTGACATCATTATGCCATATCATATCTGGTGCTTCGGGACTTTGGCACTTCGGCCTTTGGGAGATTCCACTCCATCCCACCTTATAAATCCTTAATGTCAAAATTTCGAACATGTCCACCTCACTCTGGGACTTCAGAGCTTCAAGACTTCGGGAGACTTCTCCACACTACACCACAAATCTCCCAAATGATGAATTCCTGAATAGGCTAATATATAGACACATGTCCTCAAACATGAATAGTCTAGATTGACTCTGGAGTTTGGGACATCGGGACATTGGGAGGAAGTCCCTTCTGTGCACACTTCATCCAATTTCCCCAAACTCCAAACCATCAAAATACTTTGGAAAAATACACAACTCTCCTCCTCGTGGATGATCTATGGTTGAAAATCACTACTGGACTTTGGAACTTCGGGCTTCAACCCCTTTTCTCAATAGAACATAAAATTCACCAAAGTCACAAAGTCTGAAGGACTTGAAGGTTAATTGTCATGCATCTTCTCCAGATTTGACGAATGGTAAGGGTCTGCCTACCCCCCGCGCAGATCCCATCGCTCAAATTCAATCTAGTGGTTATTAACCACAATTGTTGTGATAATTTCTCCACCACTCCTCTTGAGCTTTCCATTACCACCCATGAGCTCTCTTAGTGCCCCTCTAGGACTTTCTACATCAATCCATGTGGAATTATTGACTCCAAAGTCGATATTCATGGCCCATCTAGGTTTAGTGTTGAAACCATGGGCTATGATACCAATTTTTAACTTACCCGGCCTCCAAATTCGAGGCATGACACCAACGAGATTTTATATGCATAAACTATCATACTTATTACATTAAAAATAACATCTAATTTATGTTAACATACACAGAAATATGCAGAAGCATACAGTAAATAAACATAGGTGTAACATACAACATGTAATTAAGAATGCATAAAAAGTACTTATATGTTTAATAAGGCCACAAATTGCATACAGAACTTCCAAAAACCTCCCAGCCTTAGACCATGATGCTTCAAGCTATCAGCATTGGGTCACCCCCAAGATGGGACTAAACTTCACCCAGGGTAAAGGAAATCCTAGGCTAGGTTGATGTTATAAAATATCCATGAAGGATTGTTTCCCTAGGAGTCCACTCACATCCACAACTTATATTACCTCATTCCCCACATGTTTGTCCCACCCTAGGGAGTGTGCTCCTTCTATGCTCAATAGTCCTTCAGTTGCCCCACTCCCCTTCTAGGGATTCAACAACAAATTAGATAGGAAGTCTCAGATCACTACAACTTCCATGAGGATCCCTCTGGGAAAACCACTTCCCCAACAACCTGTCTCACCTAGAGAGAGTTTCTCACAGGCCTGACAACCTGCTTCTTCTGGCCAACTCCCAGACCAATCCGGTGCGAGTAATCACAATAGAAAATTGGGTATGGATCTGTTAAGGATAATAAAACACACCATTCTTTGGTATGGATCTGGGTATGGCTGTGGTAAGGACAGTAAACCAAAAAAAACAACAAATGGCTAAGGTTCGATCTTTCTCAATCAGAATACAGATGTGTTATGCTTCATAGGAAAAGCACGGGTTAGCTTCACAGTGTTGCAGGTTATAGAGCTTGAAAATGTAAAATGATGGAGGAAGTGGATGTTGTGTGAATTCTTGGTTTGAGTGTGTGAATGCGTGAATCGAGTTTCTGGCAAGAATGTTGAGCGAACCCACACAATGACTCATTTCCCACATAAAATTGCATGCACCTAGATGGACACATGGCTCTCTTGGGAGCTTGTTCCTCTTAACTTGGAGTTCGTTTATCTCCCCCAAAGGAGCTTAGGATAACATGGTTATTTCCCAAACCTTGGTCTTTAGGAAAATATATTATAATATTATCTTGGGTTTAAGCTCTCAAGCTTAGCTCTTTTTCCTAGACTCTTAGCCCCTTCCCTTTCCCTTTGAATTGGAGCTTAGTCCCCCATAACTCTTTCTTCGTGGTCAGTCTACACGTAGTGATGCATTTATAGTAATGATTGGAGTATTGATATATACAAAATTAGGCTCATTGGCCTTAGCATCTAGTCTTTTCGACCTAATAAACACATAAGCCTCCCAACTTATAAACACTTGGTGCACCATCCTATAAACATAATTATAATTAAGCAGGGGATTGGACTTAGGGTATTACATGTGTTATTTTGAATTCTTATTCAATAGAATTTGTTGTATCCTATATGTGGAAATTCAAAAGGTGTTGAGGCTATTTTAAAAGAAACATGTGTATCTTCTCGCGTGAACGCATTCTTGAATTTTCCATGGCCACTTTTTTCCTTCAACTTCGTGTAGGGACCCTTAAATTTTATTAAGGATGATCCAAGAAAGGGATATTAAGTTAAAACTAAGATAACTCTAGATAAAAAGGCACCACCATACAAATAATATTTGACTGAAAAGAAGAAAAACACAAGGTTTTAGAAAAAATCATATATAAAGGGGTATTTAATGTTTCTAAAGTATTTAATTTATAATGGAAGTAAGAAGGGGCTTAGAAATGGATTTTAATATAAATAAGAAAGGAGGGTTCGTTTATAAATGTCTTCCTACTAGAATATAGAAGATTTTGCTCATTTTACCATTGACAATACCCTTGTCACCCAACCATAGGCTGAAGCCACCCTCCGAGCACCTTGACCTTGATGGAGAAGAGAATATTGGTAGCAATCCAATAGACAAGAGAGGCTAATGAACCAAGAAATAATAGAGACCAAGATGATCAGATATTCCCACCCAGAAGCTGGCGCACACTTTCCCAGAGACATGCGCACAAACTGCCATTGCACTTGCGCAGATATAGTTCTCTCTGCAACTGCTGAGATATGAATAATGAGAACTGGTGCCCTATATTTATAGTAGTCCGGTAGGCTTACTAGGGCTGACTTCTCCTCCTAGGTACTAATTAATTCATATTAATTATATTTCTGCAGCCGACAACTTGTCTAGGGTTTCCTTTACTTCTTTACCTCCTTCTAGAATATTCTAATCTCGTCATAGGTCACAATAGAGGTTCATACCTCTCGAAGCTACCATAATATTAACACTCCCTCCTAGCTAGGGAGGTATGGTATTGAGCACAACAGACCATTAAACGGGTAGCAATATGAGCACCATCATTATTATCCAACTGGATAATCTCCTATGACAACTGGTACAATATTAATTGATAGAACACAACTATGTCTATCCATGGTAGTACATAACTACTCAAACTATGAAACATAGTCAAAATCGATGAAACATATCCACCACAGTAGTATATCTCTACTATCTGGAGACAGGCAGTCTCCATAACAGTCATCCGATGACAACCTTCACAGAAAATATTGTTAAAATAAACTGAATCATCTGGGCCAATATTTCACTCACATTTGTGAGATCTGAAAGAATATCTTCCCTCAGTATAGAACATCAACAATGGGCTATCTGACCTATTCTTCTCAAACAAGGAAGAATGATTGTTTCTGATTTCAGAGCCTGGACCATTCCTCACCCTAGGCCATTCTTTCTACACTAATCAAAGTGCACCCTGGAAAGAATGTATAAACCCTAAGGAATGTTTGAGTCTGGACCATTCCCCACCCTAGACCATTCCTCCTACACTAATCAAAGTGCACCCTGGAGAGAATGTATAAACCCTAAGGAATGTTTGTCCCTAATTGCTAAGCCAGGACCATTCCCCACCTTGGGCCATTCCTCCTACACTAATCAAAGTGCACCCTGGAGAGAATGTATAAACCCTAAGGAATGACTGTTTGGACCATTTCCTCCCTTAACCACAAGAGGAAAATATTGTCCTATATCAACCTCCAAAATGGACCATTCCTCATGTTAACCACAATGAGAAATCGTTTTCCGACGAGCCAGGCTAGTCTTCTTGAGTAACCCTCAAGAAGAGAGACTTCCCTAGACCACTCCCCATGTTAACCACAATGGGAAATCATTGTCTATGATACATCAACAATAAGAATACCTCCCATGTTAACCACAATGGGAAGTCACTATTTGTCAGAAATCTCAATCCAGATTCTGAACAGGAAAGAATCTGTCCAATCTGGACTATTTTTCAATTACAGAGATAAATGTTTTAATAATATTTTCAGTGCTGCCTCCTAATCTGGGGAGTCATTTAATCACAAAAATAAATTTTTTCAATAATATTTTTCAGTTCTTTCTCTTAACTTGGGGAGTCTTCCCTTTCAGCTAAGGGAGTTATTTCCACGATCCCCATCTTCTCTCGGAAATATTCAAACTTAATTATATATAGAGGTTTTGTTAGGATGTCTGTTGTCTAGTCATTAGTGGGGATATAATCGAGCTTTACCTCTCCTTCCTGAAATTTATCTCAAATAAAGTAGTACTTGATCTCAATATGTTTCAAACTTTCATGAAACACGGGGTGTTCTGATAATCTTATACAACTTTAATTATCATAATGTATTATGGTCGATTCTGGAATCTAATCAAATAAGTCAGAAATTAACTTCCTTAGACATATTGCTTCAGTGCATGCTTCACATATTGTAATATACTCTGCTTCTGCTATGCTGAGTGCGACAGACTTCTATTTCCTGCTGCCCCAAGATATCATAGAGGATCCCAAGCTGAAACACATGCCTAAAGTGATTTTTCTATCTTCTGCACTTCCTGCCCAATCTGAGTTTGTGAATCTATAAAGTTGTATATCATTGGATGCGGTATATTTTAAGCCATAGTTTATTGTCCCACAAATATATCTTAGGATATGTTTTGTAGCTATCCAATGCTCTTTTCTAGGTTCCACCTGGAACTGACTTAATGCATTTACAACAAAGTAAATATTTGGTTGAGTATTTACCAAATACATCAATGACCCAATTAGTTGTCGATATAGAGATTGATCTACTAGATCGGAATCTGGGACTTTCACTTTTCTTATATCCGCATTCATAGGAGTGTCCATGGACTTACAGTCCATCATTCCAAACTTCTGAAGGATCTTTATTACACACTTTCCTTGTCCAAGGAATACTTCACCACACTTCCTCCATACTTCTACTCCTAAGTAATACTGCATGAGACCTAGATCTTTCATATGAAATTCAGAAGCTAATTCCTTCTTGCACTGGATAATGAGAGATTCTTCACCTGTTATGAATAGATCGTCAACATATAATAGTAGAATCACAAGTGTGTTATCCATGACTTTGTAATAAAGGTTTGGATCTGCATGACTCTTGGAGAAACCAAGTCTTGTTAGATAGTTGTCCATTCTGGCATACCAAGCCCTTGGAGCTTGCTTGAGTCCATATAGAG
>ML785643.1:559890-581272 GCA_009831015.1 Picea engelmannii | reverse complement strand
ATAGTTACCTCCCACCTATGCTGGTTTCCGGTTACCGGCAGCATTTTTTGGTGACGGTGCCATGACTCTGTTTATTTTGTCAAAGTTTTGAGATATTATAATATAGAAGGAACTACCCTTTTTTATTTAAAAAAAAAAAAATATGCATGTTGAATATTTGACCTTTTAATATTTGGAATGAAGAAGAAAGAAAAAATCAATGTGAAAAAAAAAATATAGAAAATAGTGTTTTATACTTAGTAGGAGAGTCGTGTGACTCTAATACAATGATAATGCACTAATCTAAGAGCTGATTTGTTACAATACAATGATAATGCACTAATCTAAGAGCTGATTTGTTACAATTTTCTTAGTAGTTTAGTAGTTTTGTATAATAGATCAATCTTAACTACCATAAAAACAGGGAAAGAGAAAGTTAAAAGGAAGTATAGGTGTGAGAAAGTTAAAAGGAAGACATTATATTTTTTTAAATGTAGAGTTACAGTCCATATTTTTTAATTCTTGAAAAGGAAGTCATATATCTTCCATAATGTTTGTTGAAAGCGCTATAAAAACCTACCAAAAAAAAATGAGAATTTGTGATTACCAAATGAATTGAAAAGAAGTCTTGAACTTGTCTTGTACTCTTGATTGACTCCATTACTTGTATACTGCCAAAATGTTTTGCACAAGTCTATAGTCCATGGATGATGATATTTAATGTAGAGTTAGCATCCTACTTATACATATCAATAAATAATCCAACAACATTGCAAGAAAACTTGTATATTATGAAGGAAAACAAAGTGTAAGGGAATGAGGAAAAATACACAAGATGGGTAAAATAACTAAAGTCAAGGAAATAGTCCATAGCTAAACCTGCAATCTATTTAATAAAGGTTTCATTAAATTCCTTTATTTGAAAAGAAAGATATAAAAAATCCATATATTAGTAGAATAATTCAATTGACTGTGATACAGGTTTAACATCTTTCTTTTTCTCAATAAAAATATCATGAGATCATTCTTTTGCCCTCATGGTGAACTCCACCTTGAAACAATGTACTTAATCAATTGAACTAAATTGTTAGGCTACTATAACCTTTTGTAGTTATAAGTGCATCCATGTAACTAATATGAAAACTTAACCTCCTATACTAATGAAACATAAAGTCTTGTTTTTAAATATGATTTTAAAGAAAACAAGAAATAAGACTTGTTTCACATGGATATGCTATGACACACACTTTGTCTCATCCGTTTTTTGTTATCTATATGTTAAGTTATTAAAAAAAAAAAAATAGGTAATTATCAAACTTTAAATCCACATATAAATAATAAAACCATTAAACATATTTGCCTCATTATCTTAACCATTAAGTTTATTTGCATAATTATCTTGGTTTTAATTTCTTATATTTCATAATTTTAAATTACTTACATTAACAGCATAATCAATTTTGAAGTGTTTTAACTAGTGAGCACCACGCTGCCATTATTAAAATTTAGAGGAAAGGAAAACTCACGGATATCCTACAGAAAATATGAGTTCAAACTGCAATGGCAATTTCTAGGTGTCTAGTTGCATTCACCACAGATTTCTCAGACTTCTGTAGCATTCACTATATGGAACGAACGGCACTCGCCTGTCTCGTCACACGCACAAACAGAAACGTCCTGCTCTGGGCAGTATAGCTGGAAAAGAGACAACTTGCTTAATTGAGCTAAAGATGTTGCAGTTATAAGATTTTCCTTGGATATCGAAATTAAAATCGCTGCCATACGGGCCCAGAATTCGCTGCCATACGGGCCCCTTCTGGCTCCCACCGGAGTCGATTTCTCCTGCAGCTTTCATCCATAGTCCCGCTAGAATAAACTCGAAAATTCCTCCATCTGTTCACAGGTCTCTTTGTCAGGTCGCTAGTTCGAATCTCAGATCGAACGCTGCTTGAAACATGACGATTATGACAATTATGGAGGCAAAACTAACCAAGAAGGTCCACCGTGGAGCATGGCGATTATGACAATTGGTAGCTTTTTCCAAAACCGGTGGTAAAGGACAAGTTTGGCGACACCTCTCCAAAGTTTACGAAAAACCCGTGCCAAAGGTTCATATTTTCTGTCCTCTCTGAATGCGCAGATGCTGCTCTTGAAAGGACATGTCCCCAAGAATAGCAGGTTCTCCACAGTTTCTGCAGATTGGACTTCCATGGTGTCCCTGATTGGCAAATTCTCCGACCGAAGCTTTTCTTTTTCCTGCTTCGAATTAATGGCTCAGGCGCCTGATGATGTCTGACCTTTGCTTCCCATCAGCACGTGGGCAGTCTGATGATGTCTGACCTTGCTGGCTATTAGCAATGAATACTTGCAAACTGGTAGCATTCAGGGTACATGCAAACTTGTAGCATTAAGGCCCTCCAAGCTTCACAAAGTCCCTCAAAATGGGGGAATTCGTCCCTGAAGACTAGTATTATAGAGTGACAAGTTGGTGTGTTACTGGGAACCCAATAAATCATTAGACAAGATCCACCTAGTTGATTTGTTGAAGATATTTTTGTTTAAAAATATCCCACTTAATCTTGTTAAGTTTCTAAAAATATCACTAGAATGTTAGTGAATTCATTGACTTTAAGAAAGGGCACTTGCAGATTTGGCCACTTACATATTCAATAGCCCATTAAGGTTGGGGAGCAATATAATGAACCCATTCTACTGCATGGATATGGTATTTAAATATTTGATCTTGTTGAGGTTTATATACAACTTATGTCATGGAACGATAGCCCGCCCAACTTTTTCTTTACAAACGTGAGTTTCTCCCAAGTTTATTTTGACACCTAAGGTCTTGTGACACTTCATTGCCTCAACTGCAAGGCCTTGGCCATTCTATGCATATTACAATCAGATTATGTCTCTTTATTTAAGGTCTTCCTATAACTTCACCTTAAGCTACAATATATCAAATGCAACTAATTGTTACTTAACCAAGCTTATTCAATTGTAGGTACATGTCCAACCACGACCTTTTAAAATATTGCAACGATACTTTAAGAGTTAGTCAATTTTTCAATACAAATCCAACACAAATCCAAGCAAGGAACAATAACAACCAACAATCATAAAGATTCCACAACGCACATGTATAGGCAACACCCAAGGAAGGTGACTTAAAATTATTATATAAAGAATATTATAGATATACAACAATGGAATTGCATCCTCCTACCTACAACTCTATTACATATGTAGAATTGATCTAAGGAAATATAGTCTTATGCCTACTATTCAACAAACTTGCACAATTGAACCCCTAAATCAACTACAAGCATGCCTCCTATATGACTTGTCTTCCTCTTCTTCTCACTCAATGAATGCAATTCACCCTAGAATTAATCTAAGGAAATATATCCTTGTTTCTATGACTCAACAAACTTACACAATTGAACCCCTAAATCAACTGCAAGCATCCCTCCTATATGACTTGTCTTCCACTTATTCTCGCTCAGCTAATGCAATTCACCCTACTATGCCTAATCCTAAACTTAATACAATAATAGAGCTCCTTTACACTCCTTTTGAATAACCAATCACTTATTTCCTTATCCCTTTTGAGGAATCCTCCTTTTATACGAGACTTGTCCTGCACTTCCAAACTCCTTCACTCTAAGGTGGAATCAAATTTCATATTTCAACTTGCTTGCTTTATTGACTTGTCTATTGAATGCCTATATCCAACAAGTGTTCCCAACAATGTGTCAAAGTGTGCCTGGTAGTGCACACAAGTGCACCTCGAAATGCACCCAAGTTTGTCAAATCTGTCGAAGTTTGTCTAACTTCACCCAATTTGCCCAAGTCTGTCTAAATTGGTTCAAGTTCATATCGCTATGCCCAAGTCCATGTAGTTGTACCCTAATGCATCAAAGTGTGCTCAATGGACGCGTGCTTGGTCAATGTGCACCCAACAATAGCCTCTCATGATTGTGATCCATGGAAAATAATGCCCAAAGGAACTTTTTCTATTTGCCACAAATCCGAAGTGTTGAGTTCCCAAATCCTTGAGTCTTCATGAAAATCAAGCACCCAATCTAGTTGTAACATTACTAGAATTCTATCTAGGTCACATTACTACCAATTCAATATACCATACTAAACAAATGAAAAATTCTTTTAACCTGGCTGTTAATATAACTCCAATACCTTTAATATTACCATGAAAACTTTTCTAAAGGCTTATATAACCAAATACTCCCCCAATTTCATATCCTATTCACCCTACTAGGTGTGATTCCTTCACTAAGGTATGTTAGGTACCATAAATTTGGGTTTTCATGAATGCATAATGCATACTACCATGATATGAATCATTTAACATAATAAGAACAATAATATAAACATGCATAAACATATATATACTGTTAAAAACATATGTACACAAGATAAAACAAATCATTAAGAACATAAAACATAATCATAACACCAATCTTGTGTCAATGGCACCAATTGGATGCAAACCTTGGATGTTCCATCTAGCAATAAACTCTATTGCTCAAATTCTCTTAGAAGTAGGTCAACCCCAAGCTAGGGCTCTAATTCAACCAGGGAAAAGGCACTCTCTCTAGGCCAACTAAGGTCTCGTAGTCAATGCTAGTTCAAACTATTCCAATGTACCAAACTTCAATACCAACTCTAACAAAAAATATCCCATCCCCCTCATCCTGCAAAACACAAGTGTACCCCCTTCTCTACTTTAGAGTCCCATAGGCTATCCCACTTCCCTTCCAAGGATCTAGCACAAGTTAGTCAGGAAGTCTCAGAGTTGTAGATCCAAGATCTCCAGCTACTCTCAGATATTCGTAGGTACCCTCCATGCCTCAAACCAATGGAAACATATCCCATAAAATTCCCCCTCCATGGAACCATCATTTGCCAAAGTAACCCAAGGATAATCATTCCTAATAATCACAGAAGATTCACCTAAAATCCTCAAGGTATTCAAGTCATAGGGATACATTGGTTCTCACTAGCCCATACCCCAACATACCAAGGAAGGAATGCACAAGAATATTGTATTTTACTCTAAGCCAAAACTTTATATATGCATGGATCCCTTTTTAAAAGTAGCACCCATGTAGCCACCTTCCTACCACTTCGAAATTCATTGGAAACTTAGATTATAATAACATGAATTGTAACTTAGCCTTAGAATTTGAGATGAATTTAATATATTTTGCTTATCCCCTTGTTCTTATCCCCTTTCCTTAATTCCTTATCCCCCTTTCCCTCTTTTCAAGTCCTAGCCCCCCATACTCTCTCATTTGAATGTTTTGTAGTCGATGATGCACTTTTACTAATATATATGAGTGTGATTACAATGTACAATGTTAGGTGATGCAAGAGCATCGATCCATGTTAGCAACGCATTAATGGACAACACATATGCACACTTGGAGGAAAGGGTTCCAAGGGAAGAGAGGCGTTGCACCTCTCATTTTGAACCCAAAATTAAAAGTTTAAATGTAACTTAATGAAATTAAATGTTCTAAGGCTCAGGGAAATCCGATCCCATGTGTTTGAATATTCCAAGTGTGAATTCATCGTTAATGGATAATAGGTAGATAGGTTTAGGTATGATTTGGATGAGATTTCCATTTATTGCAATTCAATGCGAGTAGGTAGCTAGAGGGAAGGCTCGAGGAGCCCCTCTTTTGTAAAATATCATTTTATCAAAATTCATTAGTTAGTGTAGAGAGAGCATTAGAGATCTCAAGAGAGGAGAGGAGAAAGGAGAAATACTATGTTGTAGTCTGAGATTTTAACCATTGTATAGACATTCATATATTAATGAAAAGAGCATTTTTTCCTGCATGAGAGGTTTTTGTGTATTTATCTGTGTAATAAATGTTTATTTTTTGAATGTGTTTACTATGTGAGTTTATGTATGCTGTGGATGTATGAAAATATGTTTCATTTGCATGATGAGATGTATTTCTCTATTTTTGTAATTTTCTTAGTATTCTGAGTTCTTAGGCTTGTGCAAGGAGGGCACACCAGAGTAATTGAAATACTCTTTGAAGACAATGCAAGGAGTGCATTTAAAACTCTGTCTCAAGTTCAGGAAGAGCGTGCCAGGTGGGAATGCCAGAACAAGCTCAAACTCAGAAGGAGAGACTGTGAAGCTCAAAGCACGATAGAGTTACTGAATACTATTGGAGCCACACAAGGAGTGCGAGGGAAGAGTCTTTTAGACTCATTTTTTTCAGAAGAGATAGTGGGAGATTGCACCAAGCAAGTGAAAGGAGTGCACATCAAAGTTGTTGAACACTCTGAAGAAGATATACCAGATTTGATGAATGCTTTGAGGAAGCTCTGCAAGGAGTGCATTGAGCAGGCGTAAGGAGTGCACAAGAAATCTATTTCAAGTTTTAGTGAGAAGGTTTCCTAGAGGGAATACCTGAAGAAAGATCTGGAGGAGCAGTGCAAGTCTGCACAGGGAGCACAAGGAGTGTGTAAGTGAATTTTCAGACTTTTGGAATTTAGGAGGGGAAGTAGTGCAAGGAGTGTACAAAACCAACACACTGCTAAAGTGTTGTTCAAGCTTGGGAGGACGAGCGCAAAGTGTCAGGAGGGAACGATAATTAACTTGAAGGAACAAAGGGATAAGCTCCTTTGAGGTTGAAAACTTACAAGTTCGGGAGGAATGCAAGGAAGGTGTAGGAGAACTTCAAAGGTCCCAAGTTGTCAAAGGAGACATATCACAAAGAATGCACTAGAGAATTTATTAAGTATCAAGTCCGGGAAAGAAGCACAAGTGTGTTCTCACACTTCACCAAGTGTTGAAGAAAGATCATGAGGGGAAACACTATCAAAAAGACAAGGAGTCAGCCTTGCTAGAGGATGATCAAAGGTTAAGCCTTTGAAAAATTATTGAGAAAATAGTTCATTCGGAATGAAAGCACACTAGTTGCGGAGAGGAGCTACATGTGTCATTGAATTGGTTGTGAAGAAATATCTAGACCATAAAAATCAAGTCTAGCAGAAGGAGGAGCATGCATTGAGGAAAATGTATTCTAGCCATCAAATTTGAGAGCAAGGCATAGCGACCGTCAGATTCAGTTCAGTTGTATGACGTTTAAACCCCCAAAGTCCTTCGGACTTCATCTATTCGACATATTCCTGAGCTTGGGTGCAAAGGAGATGAGGTTCTTGAAGTCGTTCTAGAACATCCATCCACTGGGACATGTGTCAGTGGGATCGAAAGGACAGAGAAATAAAGGTGCAGTTTTGAAGGGACTTCCAGAGCTATCAATATCCATAGTCCATCTCATTCATCCATTTGAGAGGGACATGAGTCACGAGATATCTCAGTCTATAGGTCTATCACTTTGGAAGATTCATGAAGTGGAGCATTTGGGTAAGAATTTGTTGGAGTTTCGAAGGTCAGAGATCATCCCAGACCATCAATTCATGTAGATACATGGCGAAGGATCTCATCCTTAGGAAGTTGTCCAATACGGTACTCCATAGGATTAGAAGTGTCATGCTTTGAAAATCCCCGAAACCCAGAGTAGCAAAGTAAATATACACTGCTAATCTCAGTGGACAGGTGTCAACCGATCTTGGAGTTAGGCACTCTGGAAAATCCAAGTAGAAAGTGGTTTGGGGTTAAGGACTCCCGAAGGCCAGAGTCACTCTCAACCATTGATTGGCAGGGGAACACATGGTAGAAGATATAATACTCTGGAGGTTTGGTACTTGGGATGTTTGTGGGTATTAATATCTTGGAACTCCTGAAGACCAATATTATGAAGTAAATCTTGGTCGTCATATGTTAGGAAGTCGTGAAACGTTGATCCATTTATCTCCAGGGGTTTTCATGTTCATTAGCTACGGAGGGTAGGGGGTATTGACATTCCGGAACTCCCTAAGTCCAAAGTCCCAAAGTCAATCAGGACCATTGGTCATTGAAGAGCGGAGAGTCATTGATCTGTGGGCATTTTTGTTCGATGGATTGGTACTTCGAAGAATTCATAGTTTGGCACATCAAAATGGGTTGAAGCCCGAAGAAATGAAGTGCAGAAGCATTGAATCTCCTGATAGGAGCCTTGTAGTTAAGTCCTTGGTTCCATCCCCTAGTCATATGAGATTTTGGCCGAAACAAGGGGGCATAACGACTGAATTTTGAAATTAAAGTTAAAGGAGAGTTTTGGCCATGGTTTCAGCTTGAATTCACAAGGTAGATCCTCTATAGTTGTTTTGAGGCACGGGGAAAGAAAAAAAAGGACATGTGTTTGAATTTGGGGGCTCAACAGGGCGCGAAGAGCCAATTTGGCTCCCGATTGTAAACGATCCTAGACCAAGAGTTCACGCAGACCCCTGGTGAGGGAGGGGGTCTGCATCAAGTGGTATCAAATATCAATTTTTGTTTGAATACAACATGCGAAGGAGGAGAAGAAATAGTGTTGATGCTCTCTGAAGATTGTTTGCAAGTGTGCAGCAGTCAGTAGCCATCCATGAGGCCTGCAGGAGAAAGCCAATGGTTCTCTCAGTTGCAGAGTGGGAGAAGCATATAGCCAGGTGGGTTGAAGGAGAACAACCAGTTGTGTTCTTTGAGGCAAAGGAGGAAAATGGCTATTGAAGGCCATAAACAAGCTCGAGGAAAAGACCTTAAGAAGATTAGTAGAGAGGAGATGGACCAAGAGCTCAAGGAGATCATAGAGTAAATTGATAGGATGATGCTAAAGATGTAGCAGGAAGCCCAGAGAAGCTAGAGGTATGAATGGACCTTGAAGAAGAAAGTGAAGTGGCTTGTCCAACAGTTGGTTGCTAAGAGGCAATAATAGGTATTTAGGAGGTGCCTGAGGCATGCTGAAAACCTCAGTGATACAGAGGAGAAAATGGTTTACATATGTGAACTGGAGGTTGGAAGGAAACTCAATGATGAGGAAGAAAGATTAGTCAAATATATCGTAGATTGCCAGGAGGGAACATATGAAACCTCATATTTCTATGTTGGTAATGAGAAGAGATCGATGGAAGATCTCGTAGACTGCTAGGAGGGAAGAAAAAAACATTTTGATTTCAAAATGGGAAAGAAGGAAATGAGACTGTCTGAGAGTCTCATGGACTCAAAAGAGAGTTCAGATCAGCAAGGACTACTAAAGGACGAAGATCATAAATCCATTCTGATGATTGGGGGAATTGGGATATTCCTACCAAATAGCTCATCAGAGGCTAGTGTGAGTGTTAAATGCGAGGAGGTGATGCAACAAGCATTTGAGAAAGAGGCCATGGTGCAAAATGTTTTTAAAAATAAAAGTTTGTGTATGACTACAGATGCAGAAGAGGGACAACCAACTGAGACTTCCATGAGGGAGGAGATTGAGAAAACATGCAAATATGCCCAATAAAGGAAGAAAGAAGATGATTCAAAATAATTTCTTGAAATCTTTAGCCAGGGAGATGAACATGAGGTGACTGTAGAATTGGAAACTACAACACAAGAGAGTAAAATAGACAACATGGATTGTTTTGATCTATGTGAAGAGATAGAATCCTTTGAGGAGAGGGTAAAGTCACAAACTCAATTCATACAATAAGTTAAGATGGAAATTTATGAAGAGGAGATGTAGTCAAGCAGAATGCAAAGGAGGAGCCAAACCATAGACCAGTTGGACGAGGATATTGAAGATATTAGAAGGATTACGTTAAAGTCATCATAGGAGGCATTGCGTAGTAGAGAGAGGCTGACTAGAGGAGGAGATCCTGCAACAACAACAACAACAAGGCAGAGGAGCAGATGGACATCTCCACATCAAATTATGGGACGCTCGAGAATATCAACAACAATAGTAGGGGATCCATGAGAAGGAGATAATGAATTTATTATCGTGGGAGTATGATGCAAAAGAATCACTCCACCTCAGCAATGAGTCAGCGTAAAATGCATCCATGCACTTGGAGGAACGAGTTCCAAGAAAAGAGAGGCACCATCCCTCTCATTTTGAACCCAAAATTAAAATTTTAAATGTAATTTAATGAAATTAAATGTTGTAAGACTCAAGGAAATTCAATCCCATGTGTTTGAACAGGAGAAGTGTGAAGTCACCTTTAATGTTTGCTAGGTAGATAGGTTTAGGTTTGATTCGGACGAGATGTCCATTTATTGCAATTCAATGCGAGTAGGTAGTTTGAGAAAAGGCTCGAGAAGCCCCTCTTTTGTAAAATAACATTCTATCAAAATTCATTACTTAGTGTAGAGAGAGCATTCAAGATCTCAATAGAGGAGAGGAGAAACACAAAAGACTTTGTTTCAGTCTGTGCTTGTAACCATTGCATATACATTCATATATTAATGAAAAGAGTTGTTTTTCCTGCATGAGAGGTTTCTGTGTATTTATCTGTGTGATAAATGTTTATTTTATGAATGTGTTTACTCTATGAATTTATGTATGTTGTATATGTATGCAAATATGTTTCATTTGCAGGATTAAATATATTTTTCTATTTCTATAATTTTCTAAGTGTTCTGGGATCTTAGGCTTATGCAAGGAGGAAACACTAGAGTAATTGAAATATTATATGAAGACAACTCAATGAGTTCATTTCTAACTCTTTCTCGAGTTCAGGAAGAGCGTGCCAGGTGAGAAAACCAGAACAAGATCAAACTCAAAATGAGAGAATGTGAAGGTGAAATCATGACAAAGTTACTGAATACTCTAGGATCCACATAAGGAGTGCGATGGAAAATTAGTTTTAGACTCATTTTGTTCAGAAGAGATAGTGGGATATCTCTTTGAGCAAGTGCAAGGAGTGCACATACGAGTTGTTGAAAACTATAAAGAAGATATACAAGAATTGTTGAATACTCTGAAGAAACTCTGTAAGGAGTGCATCAAGTAGGTGCAAGGAGTGTGCAAGCACTCTATTTAATTTTTTCGTGAGAAATTTTCCAAGAGAGGACACCAGAAGAAATCTTAGGAGGAGCAGTGCAAGTATGCACAGAGAGTGCAAGGAGTGCACAAGTAATTTTTCAAAGTTTAAGAATTCAGGATGTGAATCTGTGCAAGGAGTGCACAAAACCAACACACTACTAAAGTGTTGGTAAAGCTTGGGAGGAAGAGTGTAGAGTGTCAGGAGGGCATAAGAATTAACTTGAAGGAACAAAGGGTTGATCACCTTTGAAGTTGCAAACTTACAAGTTCAGGAGGAATGAAAGAAAGGCGTAGATGACCTTCAAAGGTCCCAAGTTGTCAAAGGAGAGATAGAAAAAAGAATGTGCCAGAGATTTTCTTAAGTCTCGAGTTTGGGAAAGAAGCACACATGTGTGCTCATACTTCACCAAGTGTTGAAGAAATATCATAAGGGGCAGCATGAACAAAATGCCAAGGAGTGAGCCTTGCTAGAGGAGGATCAAAGGTTAAGCCTTTGAAAATTTATTGAGAAAACCCTTCATTCAGAGGGAAAGCATAGAAACCGTGGAGGAGAGCTACATGATTCATTGGATTGGCTGTGAAGACATACATGGATATTAAAAATCAAGTCTAGTAGAAGGAGGAGCACATGCAGAGGAAAACAGATCCTAGCCATCAGATCTAAGCACAAGCCACAATGATCGTCAGATCCAGATAAGTTTCATGAGGTTTAAACCCCCAAAGTCCTTCAAACTTCGCTTATTCATCACATTCCCGAGCTTGGGTGAAAAGAAGACAAGGTTCCCTAAGTCCTAGGGACCCAAAGTGGATCTGGAGCATCCATCAACTGGGACATGTGTCAGTGGAACCAGAAGTTTGGAGAAATCAAGGTGTAGTGTTGAGTGGACTTACAGATCTCTAAAAAGACGGATTCTATCTCAAACGTCCATTTGAGAGGGACACACATCACCATATCTCTCAGTGTGAAGGTATAACACTTCGAAGGATTCACGAAGTGGAGAATTTGGGTAATAATTTGCTGGAGTTCTAAAGGTTGGAGATCATCTTAGACCATCCATTGAGGTAGACACATGGAGAAGGATCTCATCCTTTATATGTTTGAAAGTCCGATACTCCAAAGGATTGTAAGTGTCATGGTTTGAAAATCACTGAAACCTGGAGCAGCGAAGTAAATGTCCATCGCCAATCTCAATGGACAGGTGTCAACCGATCTTGGAGTTCGACACTTAGGAAAATCCCAGTAGAATGTGGTTTGGGGTTGAGGAATCCTGAAGGCCGAAGTCACTCCCAACTGTCAATTGGAGGGGAAAATGTGGGAGAGGATCTAATAATCCGAAGGTTTGGTACTCTGAATGTTTGCGGGTATTAATATCTTGGAACTTCCCGAGACCGGGATTCTGAAATAAATCTCGTTCGTCAGATGTTAGGAAGATGTGGTAAGTCAATCCAATTCTCTTTGGGGGTTCTCTAGTTCAGTAGCTTCGGAGGGTAGGGGGTATTGAAATTCCAAAACTCCCAAAGTCTAGAGTCCTAGATTCAATCATGATTGTTGGTCACTGAAGAACAAAGAGTCGTTGGTCTATGGGTGTTATTTTTTATTGGATCGGTACTCCGTAGAATTCACAGTTTGGCTCATTAAAACGGGCCAAATCCTAAAGAAATGGAGTGCAGTAGCGTCGGATATCCTTATAGGATCCTCTTGTTAAATCCCTTGGTTCTAACCCCTAGTCATATGAAATTTTGGTTGAAACAAGGGGGCCTAGCGACCGAATTTTGAAATTAAAGGTAAAGGAGAGTTTGGTCCATAGTTTCATCCCAAATCCACAAGGTGGATCCTCTCTATTTGTTTTGAGGAGGAGGGAAAAAAACAAAAGGACCTATGTTTGATTTTGGGGGCTCAACATGGCCCGAAGAGCCAATTCGGCTCCCGAATGTGAATGATCCTAGATAGGGAGGTTGCGCGGACCTAGGGTGAGGGAGGGGGTTTGCATCATTAGGCTCACTATCCTTTCAACATACAAACTCTTTTTCCTAATATCACATAATAACTTGATCCCAAAACATACATAGACAAATATTCCAACCAAAACATACTTCCTCACTAGCCTAAAATATTGTATGTAGACATATATATACAATTGGGGATCTAAAAATGGAGCATTATATTCCCCTATGCCTTATTTTTGCATTGTTTGCAGTTCATTATATACAAAATATACAATCATATCCACTAGACCTTTATGATGTCGATGGTTGGGTTTCTGAGCACTTTTATCTTTCATTCTAAGATGCATATCGGTTGAAAACATAATTCTCCCTATGGATCTACCTAGAGAACAGTCCAATCAAGCACATCGTTAGGATTAGTAACACATTTCTTTAATAAAGACACATGAAAGACATAATGAACATGCATGGATTATTGTAAATCTATCATGTATGCAATACGACCAATCATTTCTAGGATTTCAAATGGTCTACAATATATTGTTTCTAGTTTTTGGAAACTTCCCAATCTCAGTGAGATATTTTTATCCTTCACTTTCAAAAACACATGGTCCCCCACCTTGAATTTCCTGTATGCTCTACCTTTGGCTGTATAAATTTATTCCTATCCTTTGTAGCCTTTAAATTCTATTTTGTTTCCACCATCTTCTCTTCCATTTCCCTAAGCATATCTATCTCAATGATAGCTCAATTAGTTATGTTATCCTAGCTTATAGGTCTATTACACATCCTTCCATAAAAGGCTTCAAGTGGAATCATATTAAAATATGCATGCTACCCATTACTATAAGAAAATTCAATTAGATGAAGGTAGTCTTCCCATGTGGAAGGCATATCCATTACATATACCCTGAACATAATTCAATCACCTCATTGATCCTTTTTTTCTACCCATTTGATTATGGGTGATATGTTGTACTAAAATTTAAATTTCTCCCAAATCCTTTAAATAATCCTTTCCATAAATTTGATGTGAACTTGGGATAATTTTCAGAGACAATTTCCTTAGGCACACCATGCATCCCTACAATTTATTTCATGTAGATCTCAACAATATTAGATTCCTTGGGTGTCATCTTCACTTGAATAAAATGGGAATAATTTGTTAACTTATCCACCACTACCATGATGGAAGCCTATTGCCTTACAACCCTTGGTATTTTAGTGATGAAATCAATAGTGACAACATCCCATTTCCATTTAGGAATAGGAAATGGTTGTAGAAATCTTGTTGGATTTCTATACTCAATATTTACCTTGTGACATTCCATGCATATAGCTATATTCAACCACAAATTTCTCTACGTCTTTCCCAAAATATTGGCCTCGTATTGTTGCAATTGTTTTCAGATATTGTGTGCATCTAATGTATGGGACATTGTACATTTCTTTCAGGAGTAAATTTATCAACTCCCGAGAATTAGAAACATAAACATTGTTCCTGTACAAGAGGATTCCATCCTCTCCCAACGTGTAGTATTTATATTTTTTCTTGTAAATTAGCTTGTTGTACACCTTCTTTAACGTGAAAATAATGTTGATATAAATATGTAGCTCCAAAAATTCTTCCTTTTAAATCAGAAATGTATATACTTATGGTTGAAGCATTTATCTCATGCACTCTTTTGTTGAGTTCATTAGTGACTTTATTTTTTTTTCCTCTGATATGCTTTGTATCAAAATCATACTCACTAAGGAATTCCAACCATATAATTTGGTTGGCATTCAATGTTGGTTGTTAAAAAAAACACTTTATACCACTATGGTATGTACTCAACTCAAACCTTTTCCCATGAGATAAGACATCCACATCTTCAAGGTATGAACTATAGTTTCCAGCTCTAAGTCACGTGTGGGATAATTCCTCTCATTCTTTTTCAACTTCCTTGACTCATAAAATACCACATGACCATTTTCTGTAACGGCTCCACGAAGCCCTTCCTTGCATGCATCAATGAACACTATGAAATCCTCCTTTGTATCAACAATCTTCACGATTGGCGCACTTTCTAATAATTCCTTCAAATGTTGTAAATTTTCTTCACATATAAAAGTTTATTTAAACTTCACACACGTTTTTTTGCAAAGAAATGAGTGGTTGTGCAATCTTTGAAACACCTTCAATAAATCTCTTGCAATAACCTGCAAGTCCCATGAATGACCTCACCTATGAAATGTTCATGGGTCTAGTTCATCCTCTGATTGCCTCAATATTCTTGGGATCCACTACTATCCCCTCCTCTAAGATAATGTCTCCTAAATATTGGATTTTTCTCTAATAAAATGTCCACTTGTTCAACTTGGCATATACTTGGTTCTCTCTCAACACTTGTAGCACCAACCTCATATGTTGCTCATTCTTTTCCTTTTCCTTTGAGTATTGTCACCCAAGAAGATAACAACAAACTTATCTAAGTAATATATAAAAACTCCATTCATTAAGCATATAAATTTTTTTGATGCATTGGTCAACCCAAATGGCGCCACTACAAATTCATAATGCCCTGTTGGCAACCAATTCACTTTTTCCGTTGTCTTATAAGCTGCCTACACCAATGTTTTGCAAACATCAGTTTTTCGTAGCAATTTTTAAATAAATGACACTTTTATTTTTGCGACATTTGCACATTTACCTTCGTTTTGTTTTCACAACTGTAAGCGTGAAAACTCCGTCTTTCGAAGTCTCATTGAAATCACTATTTGAACTTCCATTATCTCTCTTGTCGATATGCCTATTGCGCTTACCTTTTAATTTATCATTATATAGCTGGCAAGATCCTTTGATCGGTACTCATGCTTCGATTGATTGTGTAATTTGGTTCTATTGAGTTTGCAATGCATTAGCATTTGGATTTTCATTTTGGTTTCATAAGATACGTGGGTATTATGGTTAAATCTTTCATTTATATCCTTTAATATCATACCTATGTTTGTGTTTTCACAACTATTGGCTTGGTGATTATATGAATACCCGTTGGCACATTGGTTAAACTATTGGTTATATGAGCTGATACATTGACGCATAGTTGATTTTGGTTTTGATTTATATGTCGGGTGTTTTAAACTATGACATAACGTTTGCGTGTGTTGGTTTATACATTGATTTTTTTAGTTGGGCAAATGACTTGATTGTTGAACTACTATAATGGATTGAACAGCTATGTAAATCAACGGTTGTACTTTGGCAATTACTATTTTGCATGGCAGAGATAAGCTCCACCACCTTCGCATGAAGACATTTATGCTTATCCCTTATCCCTGTTCACTTCGGTTAGATCGGGTAGCTATGCTCCTGTGTGTGTTATGATCCAAACCCTTAGCTTACCATGTTCTCGGCTCCATGGCACCAGTCGTGCGAATCGAGCCAAATGGCAACCAGGCCCTATTAATGTTTGACAATGCCCGCAAAGACTTGGAGGATAATGGTTGGCTTACCTTCGTGCAATGATTTGAGGGTTTTAATCTAGCTGTAGCACGACAGTTTTCTATGACTTTCGATGGATGTAGAGCCAAGGTGGGCGACATACAGTTGGAAATTGATGAGAAATTTATTAGCTCTGCTACAGGGTTACCTGCCACAAGACAGCGTTGGTTCAAAAATTGTAAGGTCGAGGAAGTTCCATGGACACTGTTGTTCCTCTCACGCAAAGTCACCTCTTGTGACAGAGGTATGCCCATCTCTGCACTTAAACCATGATGGAACAATACTTTGATGGTAGTCAAGAAGTTCGTGACCTGTGAAGGTTGATACGAACTTGTGTTTCTCTACCACCTACGTTTTCTAATGAATTTTATGGGATAATAGTTGAATATGCCCTTTTACTTTCAATGCATCCTATATAAAATGTCGAAAAGGTTTAAAAGGCAGAAGGCTGACAGCAGCCTGTTCTACTATGGGCTTATTAAACTTATCATTGTTTATCATTTGAGTTTGCATGGTGATAGTTGGAGAGCTTTCATAACTCATAATGGTTTTGAGGATACTGACCCTGTCCAGGTTGACAAGCCTGTAGTAATTGAAACCAAGGCCGAGCCACCTGTGCCCTTCCATATCCTACTGCCTCCTCCTAAACCCTCGACCGACCCTAAGGTTGACTTACCCGACGCCATAACAGAGAAGTGTGAGACTATTAAGAAGCCTGCGAGAAAAAATCCCAAGGTAAACCCTACTGCTAATGCCAAAGGTAAAAAGAATGCCCGGCTCATTTTGAGAATGGCTAGAAATAAGCCTAAACCCTCTATTGAGCGAGACCCTATAATCCTTAGTGAGGATTCTGATTCCGACGTAGAACATTTCTTAGCCAGCGAGTACCCTTACTCGCAGGGTTTATGCCCCAAACCACCTTACGATTTCGTGACAAATCTTCCCCCTGCCTAAGGAACGACCGCAGCTACCCTGGTATTAAATTGCCTAACGAAACCCTCAGCAATGTGATCACACACTCGCCTGCTCTTTCAAAACCTACACAGTCATCCTGTGACCAATGCAATTTATGGTTGGAGCGATACTACATTGATGTTCCCCTACTCCAATCCAAAATTCAATCACTGGAAGATCGAATTGCAGTGTTGACCAATCAAAGAAACCAGCTCCAAGCAACTGATAAAAAGTAGAAGACAACCGGCTCTATCCTTTTCAAGAATGTTGAATCGTCCACAGTCGTTATCAACTGCAAATTGGCATGATCAAGCCGTCTCGTCGCTATACAGGTATGATTTTGATATCGTTTTAGTTGTGTGAGTAAACATGATTAATATATGAGTCAAATTTGGTTTCGAATAGCTCTGTTTATATTTCGAGAAGGCTCTGTTATAACGACTTTCATCCTGTATACATTTCGCCTTGCTAAAATTAAATCGAATTTCGTTTTGGATATATGATTTGATCATTCCCAGTTTAGTTACCAATAGATTCTCATTCGGATTTGATTGGTCTTCGTTTGGATTTCATTTGTTAAATTTTTCGGATTGAGTTAACAAATTGATGGTCTTTTTTCAATTCAATTTGTCTTGTATCCACTCCCAACAGGAAGTTTTTAATGCTCAATTTAGAATACGATTATGCTCGGATTAGATCTCGTTATGGTTTGTATGTTATGATTGGAAAACGATTTCAATAAGTTTGGTTGTTACGATATGTTGTGTCGTATAATTTTCCAAATCGGGAATACCACTCTGTTCAATTTAATTTGGAAAGAACTACTCTGTTTTTATAAAAACAATGATCTCATTTAAACCTGTGCCAATGCGCCCGAATCAAGGAATGGATTTGATTCATGATAACTATGCTAAACCCCAGCCGATTGATTAATTTGATTGTATTGATGTTAGTTCGATCATTTTCATGAGTTAGATTTGTATCATAAATGAAGGATATTTTTTATTTTGATTTGTAAAACGAGTTGGTTAAATCCAGATCGACGATTGGTATATATGTTAAATTCGGTTATAATTCATTTAAAATGAACGATTTCGTTCAATGCCAATCGAGTTTGTTTGCCTAATTTGCAATAACAAATTACGAATTGTTTTGCTAATCAATCGATCCTGTTATGATTTTATTTAATTGATTTTCGTGCCAGTTTGAATTGATCTATTTGTGTCATGAATCGTTTGTTGTGTCAACACAGCTATAATGATTTGAAAATAATATTGTCGAATTCATATTTCTTGTTGACAAGGCAACGTAACAGTTACTGGTGATTTGTGTTGATTATGTTGAATTCAATTTGTTATGAAACGATTGCTTTGTTGTTCCATATAATTTTGTCACCCGAATTTGTGGCAACGAACAAAACAGAGTTTGCCTATCTCTGTAGTCATTTAATTGATTTGGATCATGTTTGATTTCGAATGGTATAACAATTTCGATCTGATTGATTCATTTTCAAATAGTTATTGGATGTCAATTAAATTGAAATGTTTAAAAGATTTTTGATCGATTTTAATGTTGATTCTGTATCTTATTTAGACTAGCTACATAATCGCATGATTCTATAGCTAGTCTATAGAATTAAATTTTTATCATTTTATTAATAAAAAAGCCTTCTAACTTGTCTATTTTTTACCCTTTTCAGGTAAATTCGAATTACATGGGACTTGATGGGCAGGCTAGGGGATATTAGTGTGTCTAGTTGTATTTTAGTTTCCTAGTTTAGTCAACTTTGGGATATCTTCCCAGATTTTATGTAAATAGTTTTGTAACTTCCACTGGGAGGTTTTACCCTGTGGAAAACTTATAAATACTTATTATTTTTTGTAATAAGGATCATCCTCATTTGTGGAAGAACCAGGTTATGGATTCCCAATGCAAGCTGAGACATAAGTTGATGTTCTGCTACAACTTTCACTTTCATAATATCAATCTTTTGTTTCATGTTTATGTTTATCAATTTGCATTTGATTAGTGATTACTTTTGCTATCATAGTCTTTTGCAGAATGATATGAATTAATTAATGTGATCCATGTATGATTTCTTTCAACATTTAAAAACACAACAATTACTTGATTCAGTTAATGAATGACAGATTTCTCT
Source organism: Picea engelmannii (assembly GCA_009831015.1). Lineage (NCBI taxonomy): Eukaryota > Viridiplantae > Streptophyta > Pinopsida > Pinales > Pinaceae > Picea > Picea engelmannii. The sequence goes on along the minus strand of ML785643.1, from coordinate 561,819 downwards.
TCTTCATCAATTGAATTATTTTGTATAAGTCTTTGCATACGGATTTATCTAATTGTAGAGATTTATAAATCATAAGATTGTTGTTATTTTTATTCCTTGTTTGTCCTGTAAAAACACTTGAAGAAGCACTGCAGCTATCGTTTACGAGAAGCTCCTGGACAATTCGGTGTGGGTTTCCTCCCTCCGATCTGCTAAAGCAGTCATCATACACAGGACAAATCTGGAGTGTTTTCAGGTCAGTTTGTTATTTATTTGTTTAGTATATTTATTAGTAGTTTAGTTAGATATATGTTTTAGTTTAGATTAGTAATTAGAATTAGTATATTAGTAGTTTAGTTTAGTTAGTTTTTTGTTTTATTTCTTGTTCATAAAATTATAAAATCAACAAAAATATCTTTCTTTGTCTTAGGGTAGAATATAAATGATTTTTTCAGGTTTTATTTAAATCTGTAAATTGTAGATATTGTACGTTTTGTGAATAAGTTGTATTTCAGTTAGTAGTTAGATAGTTAATTAGTTAGAGTTAGTATAGTAGTAATTAGTAGATTGTATATATAGAATAGTTAGATTAGTTTAGTTTGTTTTAATAATTAGTTTTCGTTTAGTAGTTTGTTTTAGTTAGATTAGTTTAGTTTGTTTTATTAGTTTGTTGTAGTTAGATTTGTTATTGTAGATTAGTTTTATTTTTTTGTTTTTTTAGGACCTTAGATCGGCTAATGGAGCCGCTAAACCCGTCAGGGTGGTTCATCCCAAACAACTTGGGTTATTAGACAACCTCGGGCCGGTTCCACTCTCTCAGTTGACGGACGGTTAGTTTCGCCCGTCAACAAATGGCGCTAGAAGGAGGGACGACTGACAAGCTGGCCTTGTAGGAGCCTTTATTTTAAATATATTCATTTCCCCCATGGCTCCCCAAATCACTGTGTTGGAACATGATTTCAACTTTTCATTACCCGATGTTCCCAACGAGACAGTCTCTCACTTTTCCAAACTCGCCTTTGATGGTGGAGGCAATATATCTGCTAAAGACCACCTTAACAAGTTTTGGTGCAAATGCATCAAACATGACATCTCATATTTAGGAGTTTTATGCAGACTGTTCGCTTTTACTTTTAGAGGTCGAATCAAACATTGGTTTGAATCCTTTCCAGCATGTCACATTTTTGATTGGTTTCAATTTGTAGATGAGTTTCTAGATGCTTTTGAAATTTATGATTTTGATCAATTATGTGAAGAATTTCATACTTCGCTAATCAACGACGACTCATCTTCAGAAGACTTTTTGACAAGATTCTATCATATCCTCTCTAAATTTAATATCGATGACATGTCATTGGCATTAAATCTCTTCTTTGATGCTTCCATCCCTTCCATCCAGTCATGTTCAATCATGAATGAAGAATCAATTGCAAATCCTATCACTCAACTGCAAGAACAATCTTCTTCACAAAAAGAGAAAGATCCTTCCGACAATGTTGAACAAGCCAGGGAGGTAGAATCTATTGATCAAGCTCTTATTGACAACCAAATTCGTTTTTCTTTTGAATCATTGTATTTTCAGTCTAAGATTAGTATGGAAGATGATTCGTTTTTGGCTCAAGGTGAATACCCTCATTCTTGTAACTCATGCTCTAATCAACATTTAAAATCAGTCATTGAAAAACACTTAAGCAACGGAAATCTTCTTGAATGTTCTAGTACTCCTATGAAACTTATTAGAGAAGAAGTCACACAACTAGAAAAAGAAACTTTAAACCTTCATCCTCAAAATGCACTTTGTTCACAAGAAAGACTAGATGCTTGTCACATAAATTTTGAATTATCTGTCACACAAAAGGCAAATCTAGATGATCATATTATGTTGAGGAATTCGTCACCAAATCAGAGTAAGGGTTTTAAAGAAAGTGAAGAGAATTGTCTTGAGAATAC
>ML785643.1:535636-559840 GCA_009831015.1 Picea engelmannii | reverse complement strand
TTCACATTTTGAAATGATCAATCTCAACGAAGGAAACATTCAACCCAATGATCTAATTGATTGCACGAATTCTCCTATGATAAGTTTCCCATTGATATATTCGTTTCATCAAAGTCATGGTTTGTATCCCCATTTTTGTGACATAATCTTAGAATGGCTTGAATATTCATATATGAAAAAATTTCACAATAAAGACAAAGTTGAGCTTGCTTTCTTTTTACCCAAGTATCTTGGAAGTAGGTGTGACATGTTTCTTTTAGATTCTCCAAGTGAAGAAATTTATGAGTACTTAGAGCAATGTAAGGAGGATGGGGCATTTCAGCCTCGGTTGATGGTTATTCCATTTCCTCATAATCCTGACGAGTTTTCCAAAACTACTTACACTCACCCATGCCATTATGACCCTTATCTTGACAAGATTGCGCAATGGCTAGAGGATTCATACAACAAGAATATTCAAGGAAATGGTAAGATCATGCTTACTTTGTTTCTATATGTTGATTATGAAGGTAAGCGTGATATGTTTCTGTCAGTTGTTGATATATTACCATTCTTATTAGTAACGCTTGATCTTGTTTCCATTGCAAGATTAGATTTATTCCGATGGCTATATTGGAAACATGACTTCACGTAGTATTCTGGTTTATTTAATAGTTAGGGTAGGTTTAGGAATAGGTTTTCTTGTAGTTTTATTTCTCACTATTTCTCTTTGTAATAATGCAGTCATGCACGCAAGTGGGCACACCATGAGAACCATAATACGACTGTTGTCAATGAAGTCCTCTTGAACCTTTTTCTCTTTACTTCTAGTTGAATGTTTATTTTCAAAAACGCAGTATCGTCATGAAAATCTTAAATGGAAAAGTAAAGAGATAAATAAATCTGAATCAACCTTGACCTAGGTACCATGAGTAGGATTGTTTTCCCATCATTCAGGATTTTCCTACTTTCTTTCAGTTTCCCAAGGGATTTGTTGCATGAGGTTTTCAGATGCACCTTCTGTGCATATTTGTTTTTTGTTTTTGTTGTTTAGATTTCTTTTCTTTCCAATTTTTTCTTCGCTGGTGTGTTTTGATTTCTCCCTTATGGTTACCAGTTTTTTCTTTTGGAAATACACAATCCTGCATTACTGAGCTATTCAGATAAAGAAAATAGAAATTCCTTCGCTGAAATAACTGCTAAGAAAATTGTATGAACATCAATGGTATATTTCTAAAATTTATATCTGTGTTGGCAAAAAGTATGTTGTTTGAAAGAAGTTGACTGATTTCGATCTCTGAGTAAAGCTTGTCATGATCATCTATTATCTTTTTACGTTGTCCCTATTCCGTAAAGGAATGACTCAGAGGATGTCTCCCTGGCTTAGGAAGTTGTTTTTGTAAATGAAACATATCTGGATCTAAATAAAGGACAGTTCTAAAAAATTCTGATGAGGTCTGAAAAAATATGTTAAAATATCATGATTTTTAGCGTCACCCCGCTCAACTATATATCTTTGAAAAACAAAATAAATCATTAAAAGAGCTGTGGGAAGTGCTTGTAAACCCACCGGGATGTTGAACAGGTCTGCTGGCAATAGGTAAATGCATGCATGACGCTAAGACAACTTCACCGGGGTACTGAACAGGCCCACTGGCAGCGAAGCAATGTCGGGTATATGAAAATTTGCAAAAAAGAAACCTCTTTATTGTCCTTTGTTCTGATCCAGAACTTCTTGGCAGGATACAGATGTTAGAGTGGGTTAAATGGCAACCCTGTCGAGGCTATGGATGCCTGTTGGTAGCAGTGGCTATGCCAATGGTATTGGAGATTTTATCTTTAATATCGTGACTTGCTAGTCTTGAGACTGTTATCTATTTTCATCTTTTAAAACACAACTAAAATAGTTGGTTAATGATGATGTGTGTATGATTTTATGGTTGTTATTTTCGAGTTGGAATTATCTTTGTTGTCCTAATCTAAATTTGTTCATTTTGACAGAGATAATTTCTTCTACCGGTGTGTCGCCATTGTTGGCAGCTAATTCACTTTTTCCGTTGTCTTATAAGCTGCCTACACCAATTTTTTGCAAACATCAGTTTTTCGTCGCAATTTTTAAATAAACGACACTTTTATTTTTGCGACATTTGCACATTTACCTTCGTTTTGTTTTCACGACTGCAAGCGTGAAAACTCCGTCTTTCGAAGTCTCATTGAAATCACTATCTGAACTTTCATTATCTCTCTTGTTGATATGCCTATTGCGCTTACCTTTTAATTTATCATTATATAGCTGGCAAGATCCTTTGATCGGTACTCATGCTTCGATTGATTATGTAATTTGGTTCTATTGAGTTTGCAATGCATTAGCATTTTGATTTTCATTTTGGTTTCATAAGATATGTGGGTATTATGGTTAAATCTTTCATTTATATCCTTTAATATCATACCTATGTTTTTGTTTTCACAACTATTGGCTTGTTGATTATATGAATACCCATTGGCACATTGGTTAAACTATTGGTTATATGAACTGATACATTGGCGCATAGTTGATTTTGGTTTTGATTTATATGTCGGGTATTTAAAACTATGGCATAATGTTTGTGCGTGTTGGTTTATACATTGATTTTTTTAGTTGGGCAAATGATTTGATTGTTGAACTACTATAATGGATTGAACAACTATGTAAATCAACGGTTGTACTTTGGAAATTACTATTTTGCATGGCAGAGATAAGCTCCACAACCTTCGCACGATGGAATTTATGCTTATCCCTTATCCCTGTTCACTTCGGTTAGCTCGGGTAGCTCTGATCCTATGTGTGTTATGATCCAAACCCTCGTCTTACCATTTGCTCGACTCCATGGCACCAGTCGTGCGAATCGAGCCAAACAACAACCAAGCCCTATTAATGTTTGACAATGCCTGCAAAGACTTGGAGGATAATGGTTGGCTTACCTTAGTGCAACGATTTGAGGGTTTTAATCTAGCTGTAGCACGATAGTTTTCTATGACTTTCGATGGTTGTAGAGCCAAGGTGGGCGACATACAGTTGGAAATCGATCAGAAATTTATTATCTCTGCTACAGGGTTACCTGCCACAAGACAACGTTGGTTCAAAAATTGTAAGGTCGAGGAAGTGCCATGGACACTGTTGTTCCTCTCGCACAAAGTCACCTCTTGTGACAGAGGTATGCCCATATCTGCACTTAAACCACGATGGCATGATACTTTGATGGTAGTCAAGAAGTTCATGACCTGTGAAGGTCGATACGGACTTGTGTTTCTCTACCACCTGCGTTTGTTAATGAATTTTATGGGATACTTGTTGAATATGCCCTTTTACTTTCAACACAGCCTATATAAAATGTCAAAAAGGTTTAAAAGGCAGAAGGCTGACAGCAGCCTGTTCCACTATGGGCTTATTAAACTTATCATTGTTTATCATTTGAGTTTGCATGGTGATAGTTGGAGAGCTTTCATAGCTCGGAATGGTTTTGAGGATATTGACCCTGTCCAAGTTGACAAGCCTGTAGTAATTGAAACCAAGGCTGAGCCACCTGTGCCCTTCCATATCCTACTGCCTCCTCCTAAACCCTCGACCGACCCTGAGGTTGATTTACCCGACGCCATAACTGAGAAGTGTGAGACTATTAAGAAGCCTGCGAGAAAAAAGCCCAAGGCAAACCCTACTACTAATGCCAAAGGTAAAAAGAATGCCCGGCTCATTTCGAGAATGGCTAGAAATAAGCCTAAACCCTCTACTGAGCGAGACCCTATAATCCTTAGTGAGGATTCCGATTTCGAAGTAGAACATTTCTTAGCCAGCGAGTACCCTTACTCGCAGGGTTTATGCCCCAAACCACCTTACGATTTCGTGACAAATCTTCCCCCCTGCCTAAGGAACAACCCCAACTAACCTGGTATTAAATTGCCTAACAAAACCCTCAGCAATGTGATCAAACCCTCGCCTTCTCTTTCAAAACCTACATACTCATCCTGTGACCAATGCGATTTATGGTTGGAGCGATACTACATTGATGTTCCCCTACTCCAATCCAAAATTCAAGCACTGGAAGATCGAATTGTAGTGTTGAGCAATCAAAGAAACCAGCTCCAAGCAACTGATAAAAAGCAGAAGACAACCGGGTCTATCCTTTTCAAGAATGTTGAATCAACCACAGTCGTTATCAACTCCAAATTGACATGATTAAGCTGTCTTGTCGCTATACAGGTATGATTTTGATATCGTTTTAGTTGTGTGAGTAAGCATGATTAGTATGTGAGTCAAATTTGGTTTCGAATAGATCTGTTTATATTTCGAGAAGGCTCTGTTATAACGACTTTCATCTTGTATACATTTTGCCTTGCTAAAATTAAATCGCATTTTGTTTTGGGTATATGATTTGATCATTCCCAGTTTAGTTACCAATAGATTCTCATTCGGATTTGATTGGTCTTCGTTTGGATTTAATTTGTTAAATTTTTCGGATTGAGTTAACAAATTCATGGTTTGTTTTCAATTCAATTTGTCTTGTATCCACTCCCAACAGGAAGTTTTTCATGCTCAATTTAGAATACGATTATGCTCAGATTAGATCTTGTTATGGTTTGTATGTTATGATTGGCAAATTATTTCAATAAGTTTGGTTGTTACGATATGTTGTGTCGTATAATTTTCCAAATTGGGAATAGCACTCTGTTCAATTTCATTTGGAAACTACTCTGTTTTTATAAAAACAATGATCTCATTTAAACCTGTGCCAATGCACCTGAATCAAGGAATGGATTTGATTCATGATAACTATGCTAAACCCCAGCCGATTGATTAATTTGATTGGATTGTTGTTAGTTCGATCATTTTCAGGTGTTAGATTTGTATCATAAATGAAGGCTATTTTTGATTTTGATTTGTAAAAACGAGTTGGTTAAATCCAGATTGACGATTGGTATATATATTAAATTCGGTTATAATTCATTTAAAATGAACGATTTAGTTCAATGCCAATTGAGTTTGTTTGCCTAATTTGTAATAACAAATTATGAATGTTGTTGCTAATCAATCGATCCTATTATGATTTTATTTAATTGATTTTCACACCATTTTGAATTGATCTAATCGTGGCATGAATCGTTTGTTGTGTCAACACAGCTATAACGATTTGAAAATAATATTGTCGAATTCATATTTCCTGTTGACAAGGCAGCGTAACAGTTGTGCTGGCGATTTGTGTTGATTATGTTGAATTCAATTTGTTATGAAACGTTTGCATTGTTGTTCCATATAATTTTGTCACCCGACTTTGTGGTAACGAACAAAACAGAGTGTGACTATCTCTGTAGTCATTTAACTGATTTGGATCATGTTTGATTTCGAATGGTATAACAATTTCGATTTCATTGATTCATTTTCAAATAGTTATTGGATGTCAATTAAATTGAAATCTTTAAAATATTTTTGATCGATTTTAATGCTGATTCTGTATCTTATTTAGACTAGCTACAGAATCGCATGATTCTGTAGCTAGTCTATAGAATTAAATTTTTATCATTTTATTAATAAAAAAGCCTTCTAACTTGTCTATTTTTGACCCTTTTCAGGTAAATTGGAATTACATGGGACTTGATGGGCAGGCTAGGGGATATTAGTGTGTCTAGTTTTATTTTAGTTTCCTAGTTTAGTCAACTTTGGGATATCTTCCCAGATTTTATGTAAACAATTTTGTAACTTCCACAGGGAGGTTTTACCCTGTGGAAAACTTATAAATACTTATTTTTTTTTTGTAATAACGATCATCCTCATTTGTGGGAGAACCAGGCTATGGATTCCTAATGCAAACTGAGATAGAAGTTGATGTTCTGCTACATCTTTCACTTTCATAATATCAATCTTTTGTTTCATGTTTATGTTTATCAATTTGCATTTGATTAGTGACTACTTTTGCTATCATAGTCTTTTGCAGAATGATATGAATTAATTAATGTGATGCATGTATGATTTCTTTCAACATTTAAAAACACAACAATTACTTGATTCAGTTAATGAATGACAGATTTCTCTTCTTCATCAATTGAATTATTTTGTATAAGTCTTTGCATACGGATTTATCTAACTGTAGAGATTTATAAATCATAAGATTGTTGTTATTTTTATGTCTTGTTTGTCCTGTAAAAACACTTGAAGAAGCACTACAACTATCATTTACGAGAATCTCCTGGACAATTCGGTGTGGGTTTCCTCCCTCCGATCTGCTAAAACAGTCATCATACACAGGACAAATCTGGAGCGTTTCCAGGTCAGTTTGTTATTTATTTGTTTAGTATATTTATTAGTAGTTTAGTTAGATATATGTTTTAGTTTAGATTAGTAATTAGAATTAGTATATTAGTAGTTTATTTTATTTATTTTTTTGTTTTATTTCTCGTTCATAAAATTATAAAATCAACAAAAATATATTTCTCTGTCTTAGGGCAGAATATAAATGAAATTTTCAGGTTTTATTTAAATCTGTAAATTGTAGATATTGTACGTTTTGTGAATTAGTTGTATTTCAGTTAGTAGTTAGATAGTTAATTAGTTAGAGTTAGTATAGTAGTAATTATTAGATTTTATATATAGAATAGTTAGATTAGTTTAGTTTGTTTTAATAATTAGTTTTCGTTTAGTAGTTTGTTTTAGTTAGATTAGTTTAGTTTGTTTTATTAGTTTGTTGTAGTTAGATTAGTTATTTTAGATTAGTTTTATTTTTTTGTTTTCTTAGGACCTTAGATCGGCTAATGGAGCCGCTAAACTCATCAGGGTGGTTCATCCCAAACGGCTTGGGTTATTAGACAACCCCGGACCGGATCCACTCTCTCAGTTGATGGACGGTCAGTTTCGCCCGTCAACATGCCCATATCTTGTTATGAATTTTATTTAATTGGTTTCTTTATTTGGTTGAAATCCTATCAATTCACCAAAAACATCATTTTATTGTTTTAAGACTATATGGTATTCAATAATTAACACTTTATCCTTGGTTGCCTCTTCCATGTGGGCTACACAAATATTGCACCTTTTCTTGAAACTCTTTTTCAATTGCATGCTTAAATTTCTCTGATGGATATAGGTCATGGAATATCTTGAACTTTCCTTTCTTTTCCTTACTTCTCAAGACAAGTGAATTACGTGTTGTAGTAATATAGGAAAGCATTATGCTTGTACAACCAATACATAATCAATTAATCATATAAACCTAAATGTATGATATTAAATTTTACCATTGTGTTGACTCCATTCATGTCCATTGGACAATATTTAACTAAATCATTGATCCTTCTCTTGGCTCTAGTATCTATCTAGACCAACCAAGATTTTCAATGCTAGCATATTTTTAAATGAAACCTCTTAATAATATTAGGATCTATGTAGCTATGACTATATCCGTAATCTATTAAAATAGATATGGGCTGGTTTTTTTATCTTACTTTCTACCTCAATCATATTAGATTGATGTTTTTCTTTCCTATTTTCCAAGGATGCACAAATACATGACATTTTTCTTCTAATGTCATCAATTTTATCAATTTCCTTAATACTATGGAAAATCCTAATCCTATCTCCTTTGTGAGGGAAATATTTATACATGTGATCTCCCTCACATCCCCAAAATTTTATGGGATTCTTTCTTGGAATTTTCCTTGGAGACTCTGTCATCCTATGCTCATTTTGTGCTAGGTGTCCTCATTGATGTGTGTGAGGAATATTTCTAAAAAAATGGTGGCTTATACCCTTTCTTTATTTTCTCCTTTCCTTTATTCTTATCATCCCAAGCCTTTTGAAAATATGACCTTCCCTTATTTTACTCATACAAATATTTATCTTTTCTTATGTTTTGTTCCAAGGTCTTGGGATCATCAAAATGTATTTTATCACTGTATAAGGATGGTGTTCCACAATCTCTAAATTTTTATGTTCTCATTCTTAATGAGGCCAATGTACCTCAACAATTATAGAAACTTTCTCTCATTCTCATTAATTATCATGAATTTCAGTTTCAACTCAAATAGTTCTTCCATTTTATTGTCATAATAATCCTCTGAAAACTATTTCTTTTGAAAAAAACTTCTGAACTACCTCTATGATATCCTTTTTCGAACAACACATTTAACCTTCTTGAGTTGGTCCCACCACATTAAAAATTTCCATCAGAGATGATATATTTCGACTCTATCCTCTAAATTTGATGAATAATCATGCAATTGTAAATATTTCCTCATGCCTAAGAACCATGCTTAAACATCTTCACATTTATTATGATCACCATAAAATGTAGGAGGATTAATATTCCTAAGTTGTCCTTGCATATCATCTACCTCTGGCCTCCTCCTCCAATGTATGACGAGAGAAAAACTTGGGATACTTTAATATTGTAAAAGTTCCTGTGCCCTTCTAGATGAATGCCTTGGTGAATGGTGATCATTTCTACTAGCACTTATAGAGTGCCTAGAAATTTTGAAATATTCCCTCCCAGTATAAGATCTATTTTTTGTTTCTTTCCTTGATATTTACTCCTCATTTATTTTCTTCTAAAATATGTTCAGTCTTTGTAACAATTGGTTCTTGATGTGGTTTTGTTCCTATTGGGATCTGATTAACCTTTCATTATCAACCTTATAACTCTACAGTTCTCTTTACAATATTTTTATAGTCCTTTCCAACTCCATGGGATTTGTTATCCCTCCTCTATGCCCATTTGATTTTATCTCTTCATTTCCCAAGATAGTGTTTGTATATTTTAACCTTGTACACTCATTTACTGCAACCAAATTTTCATTAAAAGAACAGAAAAGCTACAATGGAAAATACACACATTACACACAGACTTTTCCCCTGGAAACCCAAACCAGGAAAACCAACATATCCTATATTCATTCACATCATACATTTTTTAGAATAATATATACATATAGGATCACGTAGCATCCAAAATCCTAATCCAATAACTTGGATTAGTCAACAACCCTAATTCCTTAATTGAAAATAGAAAACTATCTGTAAAAACCATGTGACGAAAAACCACCCAAAAATGGATGCAAAAAACTGTCAATTTTTTTTCGAGGTTGCTTCCCCTGAACCCCTGCATAGGGGGGATCCCACTCCCATGTGATCCCCCAGGAGAGGGGGTGCTTTAGACTCCTCTTACCCGCCTACGTGCCCAACACAACATAGAAAATATTTATAACCATGCAAATAATATAACACATACCCAATAATGTTTAGGCCTTTCACTTCATATACATGATTGTAAGCCCCTTCTGTATCCTCCATATCTCTAATACTCATTTTAAACTTGCTATACTCTTTATGTACCCCTAATTCTACAAATGTGCATGCAACAAATTCTATTATTTGATAATCAATATCAAATTTATCATAACTCTGCAATTTTTTGAAAAATTGTGCACAATTTATGTATTTTTAGGTCATCAGTAATGTTCATTCGATTTTTCTAAGAATTTATACTACTCAAATCCAAATTCTAGGTGCATAGAATGATTCCCCTCTTTAACATACTTCCAATGACTTCTCTCTTGTTCAATTATTATCTTTTACTAGAAAGCCTTGTCCTTTTGAATTTTCCATTTTACCCCTTTTTTACTTGTCTCATTAGCACAATCATGTTAGAGACCAACTTCTACCACCTATAGAATAAAATATATCTAGAATTGGAAAAATGTTTATATTAAGCATAGCAATATTTCCTGACTATGAGTACACAACAACTCTCATATTGGAAATTTGATACTCCTATCAAACTCTACATCAATTTTAAATTGCCAACTTTGTCATTTTTACACATTCTCGAGACATAGAATTTTTAGCCAAATTGGATATTTCCAGAATGGTGCAAAAATGGGGAATATTCACTAATAAAAACTTGCCTGGATTTATGACGAGGTAATATGTCAAGTAAATAATTTTTTTTAGATTTTTGATATGGGATCCCTTTTCCTCTGAAAATCCCCAAAATTCCCCAAAGGTGGTCTCGAGTAATATATTTTATCCTATTTTTGTGTCTCCATTCCAAATCCATTGGAATTTGGCCAATTTCTCCAATGTGTATTTTCATGTCTTCTTCCTAGTCTCATTGTAAAATTTTCATTATCAACACAACCTTTGTAAAACAATACCACCTTGTTCTTTAAAAATCCCTATAACTTTTGAAGGCCTACTCACTGGAAATTTACCCAAGATATTTCAATTGAATCTGAGAAACTATTCTCCTACTATGGCTAAAAAATGTTTTTATCTCCTTTGTTTTTAGTATCATCATCTTGATGATGTGGATGACACATGAATACTAATGTGGCATAAGAATCCACCTATCAATAGTGAGGTGGCCATGGAACCATCCTAGAAACCTAGGTTCTCCATCACCCTCTATCCTCCTCCTCTCTCTTTACGTCTCCCTTTCCTTTATTTTTTATTACATTTTATTATTTATGGGCCCACCTATACCTGACAATCCACCTTGCATTGTCGAATTGGTTGATGGGATAGAGAGGGTTCCATTCCTATGACATCCTTCCACCAGGCACCTCTACATTGGTTGTAATGATGGGAAAGGCCCTATCTCTAACAAACCCCATCTATCATGCATCTTCCCTATGATTGATTCAAGATTTATGACTATGGTGAATTGCAAGCCATCAATTAGGACCCAATTTGATTTCTCTAATGGCCCCATAATCCACATACCACCTTGGAGACACATGGCACTTGTTCATTTGTTACAAGTAAAAAATGAACCATTTTAAAATGGCTTCATTTTGGACCCATAAACCACTTAAATTCCATGTCACCCACGTCACACTGTTGATCCCTTTAGATATGATATTGACTTCACTTGGGACCGCCTCATTGGCCAACGTGGCCACTTGAGGTCACATTCATCCTTTCTTCCATGATGGCATGTATATTTCCACCCATTGATTGTAAATCAGTTATGGAGATATATTATGGTGCATCAACTAGAACCCATGTTAATATTTCCCTGAAGACCATAACCAGTTACCACCAATGGTTTTGGTGGACACTTGGATCAATATCATTGGTTATAGGCCCACACTCTTTGATCCAAAACTATTCATATTTGTTCCTATGACTACTTTTATATCATGACTAGCTAATCACTCGTGGACCCTACCATATGCTCATTTGACCCCTGCCATCTACCACTGTGGAATTTACACCATGGTATACCGCATCACCACTGACATCATCCTTCACATCATCACCCATATGCAAATTCCCAAAATTTCAAAATTTTCAATAATTTGTAAATTTCAAAAATTCATGACTATGTGGGCTACCATGAATTTTCCAATTCTTGGCCTCCTAGGACAAATTTCATTCTAAATTTTCCCAATTATTTCAGTTAATTGTCCCTTTGACAATTATGGGTGCAAATCGGCATGAATCCACCCTAACATTGATGGTATTTTCCAATTTTACCTAAATTCGTCCATGGTCTCTCGATAATTCTAACAATTTGGACCAATTTTGGCACAATAATCATCATTTGTCCTCTCCGAATCAATTTCTCCCTGAATTTCCTCCAGAAATTGGGGGTTCTTTTCTCAATTATACCTAATTTCACTTAGGAAATTTTCTCAAACACTTTTCATGTTGATTATAAATTCCACCTCTGTGCTCTATCTTTGGCCGACATAGGTCGAATATTTAAACCTTCACTTTGATATCATAATGTAACATACCCAAACTCCTATCGGGGTCACATTACTATCAATTTAGTTTACCATATTATAAAAATTAGAAATGTATTTAACCTATATCTTACTATAACTTTGATACCTTTAATTACAACATTACATCCTTCCTAAAGGATCATATAACCAAATACTCTACTATGATACCTCAATTTCACATCCTATTCACCCTACCAATTGTAATTCCTTCACTAAGTTATCCATGGTACAATAACTCTACACTATCATGAATCCATAATGCATACTACCATGACATGCAACATTTAACATAATATGAACAACAATATAAACATTCATAAACACATATAAACCATAGACAACATATGTACACAAGACAAAACAAAAATTTAAGAAAACAAACAATAATCATAACACTTATCTTGGGTAAATGGCAGCAATAGGATATATACTTTAGATTTTCCACCTGTTCATCGACACTACTACTCTAGTTTTCTTAGAAACAAGTCACCATCAAGTTAGGGCTATGACTCCATGAGGGAAAATGTACTCTCTCTAGGTCAGACAAGTTCTCACAGTCAATACTATTTGAAACTATGCCAAGCTACCAAAATCCAACAACAACTCCAACAAATAATATCTCATCCCCCTCAACCTACATAACAAAAGGAAGTGTACCTCCTTCTCTGCTCCATAGTCTCTTAGGCCATCCCACTTGCCTTCTAGGGATATAGCATAGGCTAGTGAGGAAGTCTCAAAGGTTTTTCCTCAAGACCTCTAGCTTCTCTCATGGAGTCTCTAGGTACCCTCTAGGATTCACACCAAGGGAAACCTATCCAAACCATTTACCCCTCCATGGATTTTAATCCTTCCCCATGGTAACTAAATGATAATTGTTCCTACTAATCACATAGGATTCACCTAGAATCCTCAAGGTAATGAAGTCAAGGAGTTTCAATGTCTCTCTCTGGTTCACACCGTAACATACCACAACAACAATGGAAAGAATGGTGAATCCCAAACCTTATACATGCATGGATCCTTTTTTACAAGTGGCACCCATGTAGACAAATTCCCACCACTTTGTAACTCATCCCACTCCTTAGTAAAATTAGGATATGATAACATGAATTATGACTTAGCCTTAAGACTTAGGATTAATTTAATATGCTTGGCTTATCCCCCTTTTCTTATCCCCTTTCCTTAATCCCTTAGCCCCCTTTCCCTCTCATGGATTCATAGCTCACCATACTCCCTTATTTTAATGGTCTACAATCGATGATGCATTTTTATTAATATATATGAGTGTGATTAGAATGTACAATGCTAGGATAACTTGCCTTTTATCATACATGGTCTCTAGCCTAATATCACATAGGCACTTCGGCCCAAAACATACATGCATGGAACTTTGGCCGAAAATATGTTGTTTGGCTAGCCTAAAATATAATATGTACACATACATATAAAATTAAGGATTCAAAAGGGGGCATCACACTAGTCAATCTCTCCATGTGAATCTTGTCTGTCATGCATAGTGCATGTCTACAGATGAGGTTTCTCGTGATAACCCTCTTTTCCTTTCCTCACTAAGTTCTCTTCCAATATTCTCTTGGTATAACCAACATATCCAAGTTGCCAATATTTTTAGTGTGCCCAATCTGAACAAGGGTGCCCAACATATCCATGGTGCACCTTTCCATCATCCAAGGGTGCCCAAAAATGACTCTTCTAGCAACCAATTCCATCTTGTCCATTTATGTCAACCAACCACCGCCAAGTTGAACATTAAGTGGAGATGTTCAAAGTTATATAAGTCTAGGGCCTTACATCCTCCCCCACTAAATGAACATTATTTTCCCCGAAAGCATCCTCAAGAAATTATTGTCCTCCAATTTTACTTCCTTGGCCCATGCATCCATCCATAATTGAATCCTTCAACTACTATACACTATCCATGCTATAATTTCTATGAATCTTCTCATTGTCCAATTATTCCTTTGAACAAGTTACTTTTACCAACTTCAAGCAATAATGCCTCTTGGATTAGTTTCATTGCCATTATTGTTATAAACTATGGCTACAATATATGTCCAAAACTGGTACAGTTTCCTACTACTACTACAATCCAACCTTCGTCAATAAATTGATCAAACTATCCAAGTGGTGCACCATCCAAACCGACTAATGAATCAATACTTTAACCAAGTTTCCCATTCTTTTGTAAATTGATCTCTCACATTCCTTAAGCTACTTGGGTGATCGACCCAATTTTCACTGCCATTCCATAAAAAAACTTCTATTCATTCTTAAAACAATCTTAACCATCCACACTTCAATAATTTTGCAGAACCCATTTTGAACTAAGGAAAGAACACCACATTTACCTTCATACTATTAATTCATCTTCAAAAAAATAAAATTGAAGGCACCTTTTCAACATGCACTCTGGGCTCCAATGCCTTCTTCTAGGCAGTGAGCTATCTTGCAACTTGTTAGAAAAGAGTAGATGGAAATAAGTTTCCAAGGATATTTATAATGAAAGTGTTTGACTTGTGCTTCATTCTCAATTATCTCAAAGATGCTTCCTTCTTCAATGGTGTGAAACACAGTCCATATAGGAAGTTTGTGATCCATATTATGCTAAGAACAAAATGAGATACAAACAAAAATATGGCATATAACACATAAATACAATGAAATTGAACTTCTATTAACGAATAAAATAAAAAAACATTGTAGAATACAAACTGGCCAGAATGGTGGTAGCTTATCTCTGAAGAGAAAGAGATGTTGACTACTGTCATTCACAATTAATCATTTCATTACACTCGATTTTATGCTTAAAGGACCTCCTTCACCTCAATTATATATGAGAGAGTGAGAGGATAATAATTTCCATGATGCATGTGGGATAAATTGGCCTAATTTTACAAAATTCCACGGGCATGTAAAACACTAGGACTTTCCGGAAGGTCACCCATCCCAGTACTAATCTTTCCCAAGTGTGCTTAGTTTTGGATTTATAATGGAATTAAGTCCATTAAATATATAGTAATTACATTACATTACAAATCGAGATGGAATTACATTACATTCCCCATAAAAGGGTGAATATCATGGTTTATCAAAACCACAAGCTCAAAAACGTTGATTCAGTGGAGAAGGTGGATGGCCACTAAGATCCACCTAGATCAATCCTCCCCCCTTAGGAAGAAATGGTTCCTATTGTGTCCATATCCCTCGGGAGATGGGGAATTTTTTTTTTAATATGAACTTTGGAGAGTTGTTTTCCTTTTTGAAGTAGTTGTCCTTCTTGTACTTAGCCTATGGAAGGATTTTTGAACCTGTTGGTGGAGATGTTGGATTTAAAAAAAAAAACCTAGCTGCATGATCTCCCTTAGTCTAAGTGTGGGAGGACTCTGTCAGTGAATATGTAGAAAGAAGATATATATCAATGGGGGATAATGGTTGCAACTCCAATCACATCTAGAAAAGTCCATGGCTAGTAGAGATATGATGAACATATTGTTGGGTATGTGTTATATTCTATGCATGGTTATGTCTTATTATTGTTGGGTATGTGTTGTATTCTTTGTTGGGAATGTGTTATATTGTTGGGTTATGTGTTAGATTTTTTTGGCGGTTTTTTGCATCCATTTTTGGACATTTTTTCGACACATGGTTTTCACCGATGGTTTTTTATTCCCATTTAAGGAATTAGGTTTGTTGACTAATATGGGTTATTGTATTAAGGTTTTGGATGATATGAGATCCTATATGTATATTGTATTGTAAAAAAATTATGAGATGATGAATATAGAATATGTTTATTTTCCCGATTTGGGTTTCCGAGGGAAAATTCTCTATGTAATGTGTGTATTTTCCATTGAAGTAGAAATATCTCCATTCTCATTTGCAATCTTGTTAACCTTCTTTTGTTGGATATAAAGGTCTTAGGCCAAGGTTGTAATGCTCACACTGATCTGTATTTATGAGTGGAATGAAATGAAAGCAAAGATATTATAATGAGACACACATAAATATTTCCAAAAATAGATAAATACAATAATACATGAATTCTATTAATGAAATAACTGTAGAGAGACTGTACAAATACAAAGGGAAAGACTCGCTAGAATGGTGGAATATTATCTCTGAGAAGAGACATGACAACTATGCACATTCAAAAGAATATGAGTACAATGAGGATCTTGAGGAATTTTATAATAAACATGAATTCCAAAACCTTAGACATCCAAAAACCTTACCCTAGGAGATGAAGCACCAAAAGCCATGTTGGCTCCATTGGGGTAAGTTAGTACATCAACTTCCTGTGGTCGTAATGTTTGCTACAATATTCATTTTAGGCATGTGATAGCCCATTTGAAAGGTATTTTTGAGAGATATGCTTTAAGATATCAAAATATGAATTCATCTATATTTTGATTGTGGCAAGCCCAAAAATTCTCATTTGGGACCTCAAAACAACCCTAAAAGTACATAAAGATGTTCATAGATGAAATCTACCAAAATAGCTCAGTTGGACTAGATGGGTGGCCACCAATATCCACCTGAATGCTTTATAGGAATTCAAGATAGTCTTAGAAGTGAAACAACCATAATTACAAATAAATGTCCCCATTACAGAGAAATGTGTTGAACTGAAAACTGTCAATATGACCCAGTTGGAATTTGGAACAGGTGGGTGGCCACCAATATCCACTTGGATATTTCCTCCCCCCTTGGGAAGAAATGTTCTCCATTGTGTTGAGTTCCCGAGGAAGAGGGGAATCATTTTCTAAATCTGAATCTTGGTGATTTGCATGCCTTGTTTGAGAAGTTGCATTGATTAGTCTATGGAAGGTTGTCACAAACCTGTTGTTGGTGGGGTTGAATCTATTCCACCAACTTGTTATCTTTGGGCTTGATGGGGAATTGTGTAGGCACCATCATAGGTGAATAAAAAATATCTTATTTCTCTTCTGCAATTTTCTTCTGCTTGATAGAAGGTGTTGAGGCTGCAGTGGTTGCAATGGCCTTCTATGCATCCTTTGAACAGACTATGAAGAGGTTGAATTTGGCAGTATGAGAGATTATCTTGAAAAAATATTTTGGTGAAACAATAATTAGAACTACCTATGGTATCTTGTAGACATGACCCCCCATAGTAAGGATGACACTACGAGGTCAAGACTCATAAATAGCATGATGTTTCCACATATATGGTTAGCCCAAAACAAAATCACAGACATCAAGAGGGGAAACATCACAAACTACCTCATCCCTGAAGTGATGGATTACATAGGACAGGTGGAACTACTGGCTGACACAGATATATCGTCCCTGGAGAAGCCACCCGATGTTGTATGGTTGCTGGTGTGGTGTTGTCGACAGCCCCAAGTGTTTGAAAACCTCAAATGAGATGAGGTTATTTTGGTTACCACTATCAATAATGAAATGCAATGAGATCCCTTTCAACCACATTTGTGAATGGAAGAGGTGCTCCCCCTCTTTAAGATCTACTGGCTCTTATGGTTGAATTGTTATGGTCACGATAGTAGCAGTGGAGTCTGCATCGATGATATGTATTTTTTCGTTATTTTCTATATCATATTCTGAGTCAGGATTCAACTCCTTGTCTTTGATATCGACCACCAATAACTATTTCGAGCAATATTCATCGGTGTTGTGCCATGGGATTTTGTGGAAGTTGTACCACTTACCAGTTTCATTCTTCATCTTTCCCTTACCCTTGTTTTCATGTGTATTGGATTGGTTTTTGGGAGGATTTTGGTTAGGGTCATCTTTATCATGATTTGGTTGTTTCATATTTGTAGACTCGAAATCCCATTTGTTCTAGTGTCTAACTTTCTTCTTGATTTTGACATGATATCGATAGGAAACTCCTAATGATGAGATGTTTAGGAAATCCATTTCATTTTGGATGTAGCTATGCAGAGCCCCATGATATTTTAGAACCAGATGTCACTCAGAGTCTTTTATACCCATCTTGGTTCGAAAGGTATGTAAATTATTTGTGAACTCCGACACTGTTTGGCCCCTCTCTTTCCACAGTGTGGTCCATCTCATGTACTGCTATTCATAGTTATCAATAGGGTAGTATTTTTCCTTGACCGCATCCACAAAATAATCCCAAGTGGGATCGACCCTGTATATTCCATATTCCTCTATGTAATTTTTCTCCTAGTAAGTTTCTGACTAATGTTTGACATGGGGTAGAACCTTGAGGAGTGCGAAGCCTACATTTTCCATGTTGAAAAAATTGTGAACAGAGAAATCACCTTCTTGCAAATTTAACCATTTTCTAGGGCATCCACATCTATCTGACCTTCAAATATGGGAATATCAAAATTAACTGGTACTTTGAAGGGATAGGTTCCTCCAAAATGTCCTCTTGATAAAGATGCTCATGCTGCTATCGGTAGAAATTGAAGGATGTGGGAAACATTGTCCATCATTTATTCCCTCGGTCGCATGAGATGTTTCTCAATAAACATGTTAATATAATATGTTACTCCATCGTTCTTCTTTTTTTCTGCCATGGAAGGTTTCTTGGGTGTGCAATATCCTCAATATAGACAAGCTTGAGACCCAACTTGCTATACTTGGACCTCTGATCAAGAGCATCCTTATATGATACCACTGATCTGGATTTATGAGAGGAACGAAATGAAAGAAGATATATTACAATGAGACATGCAAAAATATTTCCAAAAATAGAGAACTAGAGTAGTACATGAATTATATTAATGAAATAAATTTAGAGAGAGTGTAAAAATATAGAGTGAAAGACTCTCTAGAATGGTGGAAGCTTCTCTCCAAGAATATATGTGACGTCTACACTCATTCAAAAGAAGATGAGTACAATGATTCTCCGAAGGACTTTTTATAATAAACATGAATTCCAAAAGTGTGAAAAGTCATGTGGGCCCCATTGGGGTAAGTTAGTACATCAACTTCCCAGGATCGTAACGTTTTCATACAATCTTCGTTTTAGGCGTGTGATAGCCTGTTGGAAATTTATTTTCAATAACTATGCATTATGACATCAAACTTTGACTTTGTCTATAGTTTGATTGTGGAAATCTAAAAAACCAATGTTTAGGGCCTGAAAATGACCCTGAAAGTACATAAAGATGTATTGAGATGAAAAATACCAAAATAGTCCAGCTGGAATAGATGGGTGGCCAGCAATATCCACCTAGATTCGTTTTATGGCTTCAAGACAGCCTCAAAATTACAACACCCATAACTACAAAAAAATTTCCTCATTACAGATAAACGTGTTGAGCTAAAAACTATCAAGATGAACCAGTTGGAATTTGGAACATGTGGGTGGCCACCAATAACCACCTGGATCATCGCAAGGACATTTCCTTCACCTTATGATTGGATCATGAAGAGGGAAAAAAATTTGGTCTCAAAGATTACTTTGCGGCACCATTTTTCCAGGATCAATGAAGTGGCAGTAGATGGAGATACCTGTAGTACCATGTAGTGTTGACCTCCTAGAGTAACAATAAAACTATGGAGATGAGACTCATAGATAGAAATATGTTTCCAAATAGATTTTTGTCCTAAAATAACATCACAGACTTCAAGTGGGGAAACATCACAGAATACATTTTCCTTGAAGGGATTCATTTCGTAGGAAATGAAACAATATTGGTTGATGTGAATGTCTCATCCCCGACTCAACCATTGAATGGTGTATGGTTTTGGTTGTGGCATTGTTGGCAACATTAATCTCTTGACAAACTTGGTTTATATCAATTTCTTGTAACTCTTATTTTCAACAATGAAATGCAGTGGCGTCCCCTTTACCCACATCTTTGAGTGGAAGAGGTCCTCCCTTTCCTTAGGATACTCTAGTTCTTCTGGTTGTATTGTTGTGGTCACAATGGTAGTTGTGGGTTCTACATCGATGATCTATTTCCATTTATTTTTCTCCTAATCATATTTTGAGTCAGGTTCTGATTATTTTTCTTTCAACTTGACCACTAATGATTTTTTCGAGTGACATTCATTTGTGTTGTGCTAGATACTTTTGTGGAACTCATACCACTTTTTGGTACCGTTGTTAGTTGGTTGCTTGGAACGATTTTCTTGAGATTGACTCTCCTTGCTTCGTCCTTAATTCCATGAGTTAGGGTTTCCTTTTACATGCTTTTGTTGGGGCATATTTACAAACCTAAACTCCATATTACTCCACTGCTTGAATTTCTACTCAATGTTGACTTCATATCGATAAGAAACTTCTAGTGAGGATATGTCCAAGAAATCTATCTCAGTATGAATGTACCTATGTATACCACTATGGTACTTCAAAACTAGGTGCCTCTTAGAGTCTTTGATACCCATATTTGAGCATAAGGTATGAAAGATGTTAGTGTACTTTGACACCATCTAGTCTCTTCTCTGACACAAATTCGTCCATATCATGTATTGGTCATCATAGTTTATGACAGGGTAGAACTCCTCCTTGAGGGAATATAAAAAGGTCTCCCAAGTGGGTTCTCTCCTGAGTGGTGTAGATTCATCCACGCAATACCTATTCTAGTAACCTTCACACCAAGCTTTGACATGTGGAGGGGATTTAAGGAGCACGAAGGTGATAATTTCACTCTCATAAAATTTTTGGATAGAGTAATAACCTTCTAGTAGATTCAACCCTTTTATAGAGAATTTTCATCTATTTGGCCTTAAAATAAGGGGATATAAAAATTGACTTGTACCTTTAAGGGTGTCACACCTCTAAAATGGATTTTTTCTCGAAGATTCCTCATCTTCCATCGATAGTTTTTGAAGGATACGAGCGAAGTTGACCATCCTCTCATTCATCTATCACATGAGGGCTTCCTCAAGAAACATCTTGAAATGATCTCATACTTGGTCATATCTATTTTCTTCTGCCATGGGAGGTCGCTTGGGACATGATTTGAGAAATGATAAGAAGCAAATTATTTTGATACCACTGATCTATATTATGTCGAGAACAACATGAGACATGGAGAAACTATATCATAGAACAAAAACATTCAATGAAACCCAACTTTTATTAATGAATAAAATAGAAAGACATTGTAGAGTACAAACTGGCTAGGATGGTGGTAAATTTTGTCTGAAGAGAAAGAGATATTGACTACACTCATTCATAAATAATAATTACATCACACTCCATTTATTTCTTAAAGTACCTCCTTCACATCAATTATATATGGGAGAGTGAGAGGATAATAATTCCCATGATGCATGTGGGATAAATTGTTCTGAGTTTTCAAAATTCCTTAGGCATGAAAAACACTAGGAATTCCCAGGAGGTCACCCATCCAAGTAGTACTATATCCCAAGTTCACTTAAATGTGGAGCTTTACTGGGTTCTATATCATTAATGTTGTAGGAATTACATTGCATTACAAATGGAGATGGAATTAAATTACATTCCCCATAAAAAGGGTGAATATAATGATTTATCAAAACCACATTCTCATAAACTTTGATTTACTAGAGAAGGTGGGTGGCCACCGAGATCCACCTAGATCAGTCTATTATTTATTTAAAATCATATATCCCAATGGATACCCTGTAGAACTCTACAATGTCATCTTTGTCACGATCAAGGAAATTGTCATCTCCTAGTTCTAAATCTAGCTGAGAGTCATGTTGGGTGAGATCCTCCATGCACTGCTCAGACCCAACACTTAGATTATTTTTCATAAAAAAATGAGACATCCATCTAGCCTATATCTTCTTGTGCACAATGTTTTGTGCAACAAGTCATTTCTTGGTTAGTTCCTTTGCCAATGACCTCTAATGCTACTGTTGGTGCAAGTTCAACCTTGCCTCCAATGTCTTGCTTTTGGTTCTTCAAAGCACAACAATGTTCATTATTTTCCAATATTTACTCCCTTGAAGTCTCTAATGCTTACAACCCACTATTTGTATGTTGTTCACCATCTTTGGAACCCAAGGTTGTTTTTCCCAAAACCAACTCCTCTTGTTGTCATGAAATGAAACAAGGCTTAACTAAAGATTCATTTGTTGCCTCAATGAAATCTATGAATAGAATTATTGACATCATTCACAGATTCCTTATAGTCATCATAGGAACAACGTAAGTATTGGTTCCATCTAAGAATATCAAAAAAATTGTATGGGACATTGGAAATGATTTTGAAATATTGAGAAAATATTACCCCAGGATGACAATATGGTCATCCAATGGAGTGACTTCCAAGTACAAACTACTAAACCATTCACCAACCTTCAAAGGTTAAAAATGAACTAATCCCATTGTTCAATTCACTACTTGATTCACCACCTTGAATGAGGCCATTTTTATCTGAGGCTTACAATGAAGTGTTGTCGATGTTTGTTCACTTACAAATTTGTTGGTTTCACCAGTGTCTTCCAAGGATTCCACCCTTATCCCACCCATAGTTTCACTCACAAACAAAATACCTTTCATGTCTTCACTTTGCAAATTACATTCATGGCATTCTGCCATGAAATTTCCCAAACATATTGCCGAGGCACCTAGAACATCCAACATTTCATTTGAGGTTTGTTGCACTTAGAATCATCCCCAGGTTGCTAGATTTGCATTCAAAATTGGTTTCACTTGGACTTATTCCAATTCTTCCAACTTCTTATTGAAATGGAAACCCATCAAAAAATGGTTCTTGTAACAAAGGAAATAAGAATGCTATTACCTCTAGAATTAGGAAATTTTAGTTGCTTCCTTGTTGTAATGTTGTTTTCATCTTGGGAATCCTTCCTCCTGAAAAATCCCAACTTAGGCAGTGCCCAAGTCTCTTCTTGTCTTGTTAAAGTGCACAACTTCTAAAACCAGGATTCAACTTGTGTGCTATTCATCCCCAACTTTTCCACATCCACTTGATACAATTGATGAATCTCTTGATCCAAATGTTCCAATTCTATGGCTAGAAATTCCAGGTTGGTATTCCATAAATATTTCTCTATTATTTCCATGTCATAACCTACAAATGGATTGGCCTTCTAGGCACATCTGAAAGGCCTGATCAAATGTCAAATACTTGGTTCACCGTGCTTCTTCAATCCTGCAAAATTCATGAAACAATGAGATAAATCATCTTTTTTTGCAATCAAACTATAATACTATGAGGCACTAAGTCTATGTTTTCGAGTTTTCAAGCCACTCCTATGAATGACTGGAACAAATCCCAAATATTTCATTTTTTCCTTAAGTTTTGTTTCAATTCATATTTATCTCCCATCACTTGTTAAGCCCTAATATTGGCTCATTACCACTTAATTGGGGCATATTAGATTAGTAATGTTATTTTATCTATGTCGGTTTTAGGCCATTAGTTGTAATTTAGATTAGTAATGTCATTTTATTTATGTCGGCTTTAGGCCATTAAACCTCCTAGTCTCCTATATATACCAAGGAGACATTTTCATTTTGAATCATCTTGTACTTGAACATTTAAGTGGGGTAAAAGGAGGTTGCCCCCTCGAAGAGGCTTATTATCTGAAATTATCTCTTTTTGAAGGCATTGAGTACTTTTCCTGAGGTTTTTCTATGCTATATTGATGTTTGGTTCTTAACATATGGTATCAGAGCTCAAGGTCTTGGGGATTCGCTGCTACATCTGAGACATCGTGGAATTTTCTCTATAACATTTTTTATACAACGTTTCAGAAGGAACGGCTTGGAGGGTATTTATAAGACGGATCAAGGTATGTTGGGTTCAAAATTCAGATCCCGAGGCCTTATACTTTCGGAGATACATCCTGTACAATATAGGGTTCTGGAATCATCCTGAAATGAGTCATTGTGGAATTTTCGCTATAAAACTTTTTCTGTAAAGTTTCAGACCCTAAACTCTGGAGTCCATTTACATAAATTAGTAGTGTATCTTTGGTAAAAATTTCATATTCTGGGTCATCTTAAATTTCTAGATACACCCTGTGTAAGATAGGGTATCTAACTATCCCTATTGACTAGTCTCAAGAAGGTGTTCCAAGTAAAACAATAATAACTTCTTCCTAGAGTATCCAAATTGCATGGGACTGGTTGCAGTGGATCGTGGACGGTCTGTAGTATTTTGGGTGCAATTTTCAGAATTTTATATCAATTATTTTGTGCGGGGCACACTATACAAGTGAGATCTCCTGGAAAGGCCAAAAATCGGCAAGTTGTGGGGAAGTTACCATAAATTCCACTTGGCACATCCAATTTTGATCATACATGTGGCATTGCAGAGAAAAAATATCAGAGAAATACATAAGAGAAAGTTTCATACCCATAAGGGCCAAAAATTGGGAGATACAACAAAAACAATATTGTCTAGCAGAACCACCTCAAAATCAAGGTTCAAAAGTGATACTTGGCCAACATGCCACCCAAAAAGGGAACTTCTACACCAAATAAGCCTCTAGAAAATCCTACTTGGACTCTTGATGAAGGTGAAGAAATGCATA
>ML785643.1:479669-531532 GCA_009831015.1 Picea engelmannii | reverse complement strand
ATCATCTTGTACTTGAACATTTAAGTGGGGTAAAAGGAGGTTGCCCCCTCGAAGAGGCTTATTATCTGAAATTATCTCTTTTTCAAGGCGTTGAGTACTTTTCCTAAGGTTTTTCTATGCTATATTTATGTTTGGTTCTTAACGTCACTTGTCATGGTAGTGACAGTGGTGAAGAACACCAAAATATCTCAAAATTATTTTGATACCAACCTTTCTTGAAAAAGTGGTAAAAATTATTCTCTAATACCACCTATCATGGAGCTACAATCTTCATGAATTTTTCTTTGCAAACTTGAGTTTCTCCCAAGTATGTTTCGACACTGAGGTTATGAAACACTACCTTACGTCTCTAATAAGAGATTATCCGTTCTTATCCTACTACAACTAGACTACACCTCTTCACTTAAGGTGTTCCCATAATGTCTCCTTAAGCTACAATATTTCAAAAGAAACTAAGTCCTATTCAACCAACCTCATTCAATAGTAGGAACTTGTCCAACTACGACATTTTAGAACATCTTAAAAATACTTTAAAACTGAGCCAATATTTCAATACTTATCCAATACAAAGAAATTAAAGGGACAATAACATCGAATGATCATAGAGATTCCACAAACCACATCTATAGGTGGCACCAAAGGTAGGTGCCTTAAATTTATTATATGAAGAATATTATAGATATACAACAAGGGAGTTGTACAGTCCTTCCTATAACTCTATCATATATGTAAAATGAATATAAGGAAATATACCGTTATTCTTATTACCTAATATAATTGCACAATCCAACCCGTAAAAAAAATTGTAGGTTTTCCTCCTACAAGTCTTGTCTTATTCTTCTTCTCACTCCGTCGATGCAATTTTCCGTATTGTTCCTAACTCGGAACTTAACACAATCAAGTTGATCCTTTACACTCTTTGTGAATGATCATTGACTTCTTTCTTTATCACTTTTGAGGCATCCTACTTTTATATGTGACATGCATTGCATTTGAAAACCCCTTCAATCTAATGTGGACCCAAGTGATATCTATCAAATTGCTTCCTTTGGTGACTTGTGCATCAATCTTTCACATCCAACAAGTGTGTTAGGAAATGCATTCAAGTGTTCCTAGGAGTGTGCCCAAGTTCACTCTATAGTACCCTATAGTGCACACACATTCATCTGAGTGCACCCAATTCCATCCGTTTTCACCCAAGTCCATCTAGTTCTATCCAAGTGCACCCAAGTGATTCCAAGTGTGCTTTATGGATGTGTTCCTAGTGGATGTGCATATAATGAGTTCATCCTATGATTTTTCTCCATGGATACTTATTTTAGAAGGAAAAATTGTCATATTTCACTACCCCCAAGTGTGTAATGCCCAAGTCCTTGAGTCCACATGTAGCCAAAGTACCTAAGCCAATCAATATATCTCTGCCAATATTATCCATCATCTGTAGTGCATGTTTGTGGATGAGGTTTCTTACGACAACCCTCTTTTACTTTTGTCTCCAAGTTCTCTTCCAAGTTTCTCTTGGTTTTACCAAATAATATAGGATACCAAGTTTTTCCATGTTTCTAATCTATGAATGGGTGCTCAACATGTCCATGGCACACCTTGACATCATGCAAGGGTGTGAAAAAATGAATCTTCTATCCATCAACCTTTTTTCATGTCCATTCATTCAAATAGTGGCCACCAAGGTGATCATCCAACAGAGGTGCTTGAATCCATTAAAGGATAGGGCATTACAACTTACCTCTCTAGCCAATATTTCTCATTCAAATTACTATAAAAATCCTCTTTGGCAGTGTATTTTCCCCTAAACCCGATAGACATCATTTCCCCTCTAGTCAATGACAATCTCGTTGTTTTCTATGTTGTTGTAAAAGGCCTTCTATTAAGGATGTTGGATTCCCAATGCTCAATAGTAGGAATTAAACCCAAGGAAGAGGACCAATTAGTTTCTTCTCTATTTGGGATGGAATAATCCTTTGGGTTAATGGTTCAACAACCATTCAATGGGATTTTAAACCTAGTTAAAAGTGATCTATATTTTTTAATGTTTTATTATTTATGTGCTAAGTACTAGAATTAATTCTAATCTAGTAAACTTGAAGAAATATATTACTATAGGAAAATATTCAATAATAGTGGTTGAAAGCAACCCATGTCTTTTAATTCTTCAAGAAATAATTTTACTAAGACACATTATTGCAAGATAGCCTTCATGGAAAATAGAAAGAGATGAAAACTGTGTATATATATATATATATATATATATATATATATTGGTTACAAAAATAATTCTACAGTGCATTGCATATATATATATATTGGTTACAAAAATAATTCTACAGTGCATTGCATATATTAGATGACATAAATAATTCCACCATGATTCATATATTAGACAATATAAACATAACATATAAAATGAGAAAATGATTAGTAAAGCATGGAAACTTGTTTGCTGAAAATAATAACTGGAAATTCATTTAACAACAAAAGATATCCTGGAAAATCTATTGGACACTTGAGACATCCATTAAAAAATAGAATAATGCACAAATAAGAAAGGATGAAATAAATATTTAGCGATGAAAAATGTCCATTGACTCTCTTTTTTTTTTTTTTTAATTTAGATTGAACTAGTTTTGAGCTACAATCATTCACAAAATCACCCATATACAAAGACCCGTTCCTAGAGTATGATGCTCTAATTTATAAGCAACATTACATTTAAAACTAGAATAAAGAAAAAAATGGAAAAGATGGTTGTTGGGTCACCAAAATGTCATCTTTCACACCCTTTTTCCTTGACCTTTAATCATTTTTCACTTTCATGTAATGTTGCATTAAGAACATTTTAATGTTTACATGAGGGATTATAATTATTATTTTACAAAGATTTGTTTCGGTATTTTAGATGAATTTATTATTAAATATTAGAAAAATAACATGTTTTCACTTAACCTTCAAAGTTGGGTGAGTTTGGTGATGTTTGTAGGTATATTTGGAGTTTCAAATAATGAGAATTTTTGCCACTTAACTCCAAATTCGAATTTTATCTTCAACCAATGAAGATTTGTCATAGATTTGGATCATCATCAACCATATTTGGTGTGGAAAGAATCTTGGACCATATACAAGATTAGTGTGATTTGTTTTGAGTTATAAACAAAGATCGTGTAATCATGTACTCGTTGGTTTTTTAGTTTTTTACATATTAGTAAATGGTTGTAACCACATGAGAGAAAAGTGGATATTAATTTATTAGTTTCTTATCCTATTCAAAAATAAAACTCATGTATAAATAAGAGTGACTTATCCATTCCAAGGGGTTTACTCTTGGAGAAAATGTCCAATTCATGATAGAGTGAATAAAACATTTCACAATCTTCTGTTATATGGATTGTAGGTATGCAATTCTATTGTGTTTTATGATTTGATTACATTCTATGACATCGTAGTTTAATTCCCCGCCATGAATTATTAGGAGAAAGATCTTTCTCCATGAGAGAATGGTGGGTCTTTATTTTATTTGTACAATTTTATCTTCTAGTTATCTTTTTTCATTAAATACAAGCATGGTGTGTTTCTTTTCCGCAATAATGGTGTGATGGTTTAAATTGATTTATTTTACTTTTAATATTTTACTGCTTAATTTGATTATTTCATTACTTTGTTTTCATGATTTGGAATTATGTCTAAGTATATTAATGGCCATGTGTGGTTTGTTTCTAGATTTTTTAGGAAGTTTTTAACGTTGAGATATTGAAAGATTCATGAAGCCATAAGACTTGAATCTATGACTATGATATTTATGGATTAGGATTTATATCACAAGATATATTTGATTTGGTTTTATGCTCAATAAATGTATGAGAGTTGTTAAGTCTTGACTCCTAGAATTGATTTATCAAACAAATTTCATTTTGAATTTAGTAGGATTAGTTTAGCTTCCTAGTCATGCACATACAATGCTAGTGTTTTGGAAGCTTATGAGCTCCCAGATTGATAATTTAATGATACGAAATTTAAGCAATTAAATTTCCCAACATTCTTGGTATTGTTGTCGGGGAGATGCTAAGGGATTAGGCACTGAATTTGTTTTTCAATCTTTCATTTTTTTTCTTCTCTTTTTGTTTATGCATATGATTTTTGTTTTTTCTAACATTATAGATGTAGTGAGATAGAGATATAAGATGAGAGGTGAGAAATTGCATATTTTCTATAGCGAGTACACCATCTCACTGAGTCTAATATATGTTGGTAAAATGTGTTTTATTTTAGTTTGATTCAAGGAAAGAAAAAAGATAACTCATTTCCAGAGATAACTTGGTGACAACAAGGTCGTAGTAGCATCAAGGCGTCCAAATACATGATTATTTTTTCTATGAAATTTTCTAACTAGGGTGTGTTTTTTTTGTATAGATTTCATTCATTCCTTTGAATAGTAAGGGTAGATCGGTTTTCAATTATTTCAATTTCATCTAGTTGTGTACTAAGAACCACTTGATCCACTAACCATTGGTAGGAAGATCTACATGATAAGGGATGCATATGAAGAAGGAAAAAAAGGTAGAGTTTTAGGAGCTAAAAGTACGAGGTTTGCATACAACGTGAAATTTTTTCCATTATGATTTTAATGTTTCAGATTTCAAAATATAGAGAGTATCCATATTCATGAGTATGCTCTCTTCCTATTCCGAGTTTCGATCTGGGAGATCAGAAAAGAGAATCTGGATATACATTTTTCTCCTACCGGGGTTTTTTGAGAAACTAGATCTCGTTGTGATTCCCAAGTGCATGATCTCTCGATGGGACATTTTTATAATATCTAGGTCTAATGAAATATGGATAAAGTGATCATATTATCTAGTGCAAGGTAGTGAGTTGAAAGCCCTGTAATGTCTACCTTGATTTGACAATGTACAATATTTTTCTACAAATTTCCACAAGTTGGTTAAAGGCCATATCTAAGATATAGGAGATGGGTATCAATTTTTTTTTTATCGGGATTAAATCATAACATCATAATATACACACTCACCAATAATCCCACATACCTAGCTCACATTTTAGGAGAAAATGGCCATCTAAGGATTTTTGTAGCAAATTGATGTTGGAAACCTCTTAAAAATAGAGTTGGGACAATCAATCTTTGAGGGACAATAATTGAGAACTTTTAAAACTTGTGTCTAAGAGATATATCCCTAAATTTGGATCTCAAAAAAAAAAATTATGACCAAAACATTTAACATATGTAGAGTAGGAAACTTAAGAGAATAGTTAGTACAATCACTTTTTTGATGCATAAACAAATAAATCTTTCAAAATTGTTTCTATGGTGTATTATTATATGAATTTAGTTTACACATTAATTTAAATCACCCAATATAGATATCATATCAAAAATTATGCCAAAAATACTAACTATCTCTCCTAAATGTGCATTCCTAAAACTTTTTTTCCTAGACTATCCCTTGCCACATTTGACCAATCAATTCTTGTTGTATTCAAAAACCATTTCTATTGGACATAAATACATGAGTATAATTTAATATCCAAGTAGAATAACTTCGATATGAAATTTAATGAAAACATTATGATCAAAATAGTGATTGTTGGTCTAGGCACAAATTCGAAAACAACTTTGTTATGCAGGTTGTTCCTAAGAAGATTTGACATATCATCTCATGGAATTTTAAAACCCTATTTATAAGAGGTATCCCTATAAATATAATTTCATTTGTATTTGGAATCATCTAAATCACACAACAAATGAAGAAGCTATCAACGAAATATCGTAGGAAGGTCTAAGTGGCCACCACTCCTCAATAGGTAAAAAGTGCATTTTGTTTTATTCCTTGGATTTGTTTGATAAACATTAATTGTCATTTTTTCATATTTTATGGATGAATAGATCCTGTACATATCTCTTCTTCCACGATCTCATGTTTTATTACATGAAAGTGCTAGTTTTCTTTTAGGTCCTGGAAGGATCAATTAGGCCAATATATGCACATGTGATTTCCAAGACCAAAAGTTTTTAGAAGATCATTTCATCTAGACATCCACATCCAAATAATATCAAGTAGACCAGTATCAAAGAGAATTCAAACTCATACTAGTTGCAAAGTCACACCCACCATGCTATCACTACCAAATAAATCCTTCCAGAAGCCTATTATGGCATGGTATGCTTATTCATTTTTCTTCCTTCGAGCTTAAAAATCCCTCCATTTTGAAGTTTGAACTTACATTTGTTTATACAATCAACCTTAAAATTTGCAGCTTACCACTACTACCATAGGATTATTTCAACCCATTTTCCCTTCGTGAGTTTCCTTACTTTCCTTCCCTATATCCATCCACCCCTAACACATTAATAAAGTCACCCAGCTCACTTACAACACTAAGTTACCTCATTGTCTTTTTCCTTTTTCAAAATAAAATCCTACTTGATAATGAAAATATTTCATTTATGGGTTTTCAAATCATTTTGTGCTGTGGTTGAGTTGGATGATGTGGGAGTTCTTTGAGCCCTCCTTCTAACAACTTTTTTCCCATTGAGTTCATCACATTATATGGGATCAAGGTTAGAGACATTTTATAGTTCCATGGGGCTTGCATACATCAATGGTAGGTTTCCTCACTAACAACAATGGGAATACATCAATGTCTCCTAACTGTCAAATTCTTCAGGGGACTCAACTTCGGCACATCTATTAGAGTCAAATCATAGATATGGGTTTTGTGTGGGATCACATCAAGATGGTTTTTTGTTGTGTAAATTGGATCCTATCTAAACAAGAAAGACACAATTCTCTAGTTAAACCAAAATTCAAACTTACAAATTTAAAACAAACAAATATGCTTTGAGGGCACTTTTTGCACGTCCTTTGCATGGAGTTAAGGCCAAATCAAGAAAAACCAAGACATGAGTTTTGTGAAAAATACAAATTTGAAAACTCTTTGGGAAAATTTATCCAAAAACGCACAAGGAAGGATATGTGAGAAAGTTTTTAAATAAATATTTTGTTCTTTTACCATTGTGCACAAGTAAACTAGAATTCAATATTTTTTTGCAGTAGTGACTATTTTCTATCAAAATGGAAATATGAAGTTTTGACAAGATGAAAAATGATTAAACACACCTTCTCCTTTTTGAAGCACTCAATTTGGCCTTAAAATGATCCTAGGGCATTCATTTTTGTGCACTTGGGCAACCTTTTCATGTTTGGAAAGAGGGAAGAAAATGATTTGATGATATTGTGCAAACTATAAATTTGTTGGACACTAAATTTTGAGGGGAAATGCACCAATTTAATATGAATAAACTCAACAAATTTCAAGAAAAAAATTTCAATTTTTTTAAGAAATGAGGCACAGTAACCTACAACCCTTTTGTATTTGTTTCAAAATCCATGAACTAGGTTTTTCTCAAACTTTGTGTGTTGAAGAATCTTGATATCAGTAACATCCCCACCAAAATGCAGCCAAACCCATTTTCTAAATGTAAATAAAAATGTTTCAAAATCCATGAACTAGGTTTTTCTCAAACTTTGTGTGTTGAAGAATCTTGATATCAGTAACATCCCCACCAAAATGCAGCCAAACCCATTTGCTAAATGTAAATAAAAATGGTATAAGGAAAATTCATAATTTTAGTAGCAACACAAAATTGTTGGAGCGATTCATTGCTTTGAATACTTGTGCTACCTCATAGTAAAATCCACCATATGGGTTTTGTTCACAAGTGTCATAAAATGGTTTCATGTTGATAAAATCATTTCTAGGTTAAATAAAGAAGGCACTAGCTCATGATCATTTTGAACAAGGACTCTTGGAATTACCATAAGAAGCAATTGAGGATTTGTTCTCAATGGTGAATATGACACTTGGTCACAAATGGTAAGACGTGGTTATTCATTATTTTTTATGATAAGGATTATTTTAGTAGAGATCCATGATGCTTGAAGATGATTATTTTAAGAAAAGTCCATTTTATCAGAGAATGCATGCACATTGTTTATTTTTTAAAGTGATGATTTTTTTTTCCATTTGAAAGGGGATTCTTTGTTGGAACAAGAAAGAGAAAAAGTGAAAGATGTAAGAGTTTCCACACAATAACTAGTACTTTCAAAAATCATTGTTGTTACAAAATAACCAACCATGAGAATAATTTCAAAAAGGTAAGTGTTTATATACTAAAATCAACATTTGTAGAACCTGTGGTTGCCACACAAGAACCAACCACAATAAGCTCAACTGACACTCATTATTTTCAAAGGAGGAATACCTAATCACACAGTTTGTGAGGATCATACGTAGGATTATGTGAGGACACACAACATGTTCATTTGTGGGTAGATTTTGGGTCACAAAAATGTCATATTTCACACCCTTTTTCCTTGACGTTTAACCATTTTCCATTTTTCCATAACTTTGAAAAAGACCATTTTAATGTTTATATCAGGGATTAGACTTATTATTTTCCAACACATTTATTTTTGTATTTTGAGTGAGTTTATGATTAAATATTAGAAAAATAACAGGTTCTCACGTAACCTTGAAAGTTGGGTGAATTTAGGGATGTTTATAGGTATATTTGTAGTTTCAAATAATTAATATTTTTTCCATTTAGCTCCATATTCAAATTTAATTTTCAACCATTTAAGGTTTTTAATATATTTAGATCATCATCAACCATCTTTTGTGTGGAATTAATCTTGGACCATATATAAGATTAGTGTGATTTGTTTTGAATTATTAGCAAAGATCTTGTAATCATTTACTAGTTTTTGTTTTTAGTTTTTTACTTATCAATAAATGGTTGTAACCACATGAGTGAAAAGTGGATATTAATTTATTAGTTTCTTATCCTATTCTCAAAGAAAACTTATGTATAAATAAGAGTTCCTTCTCCATTCCAAGTGGAGGACTCTTGGAGCAAATGTCCAATTCATGATGGAGTGAATGAAACATTTCAAGATTTTCTCTTATATTGATTGTAAGTATGTAATTTTATCGTGTTTTATGATTTGATTAAATTCTATGATGTCCTAGTTTAATTTCCCGACATTAATTCTTTTGATAAAGAGATTTATCCATGAGAGGATGGTGGTTCTTTAATTTATTTATATGATTTTATCTTGATGTTAGCTTTCTTCATTAAATACAATCATGGTGTGTTTTGTTTCTAAAAGAATGGTGTGATGGTTTAAATTGATTTCTTTCACTTTGAATATTTGACTACTTAATTTTCTTATGCCCTTTATTTTCATGCTTTTAAATTATTTCGAAGTGTGTTAATGGCCGTGTGTGGTATGTTTCCATAAATTCTAGGAATTTGTTAACCATGAGATCTTGAAAGAGCTACAAAGTCGTAAGACTCAAATCTATGACTATGATATTTGTGGATTAAGTTTTATATCACACGATTTATTTGATTTGGTTTTATGCTTGGTAAAGATACAAGAGTTTTTAAGTCTTGACTCTTGGAAATGATTTATCGAGTGAATTGCATTTTGAATTTAGTATGATTAATTTAGCTAGCAAGTCCTAAATATATAGTGCCAATGTCTCACAAGATTACAAGCGATTGGATTGATAATTTAATGATCAACAATTTAAACAACTAAATTACCCAACAATGGTAAAAACATTGCATGCCACTATTCTTTAGGGGAATTGGTAATCTCAACATATGTATGCTCGATATCTTATTTTCCCCACAGTTTGAACAATTCCTAGCATAGACTAATTAAAAAGATGTGTGATTTTCTCTAAGAAAACTTAGAATGTCATTCTCCAATTTAAATCTCTTGGTATAGTTTTCTATTTTATGCATAATAGTCTCAAGTCGAGTGTCCATTCTGAATTTCTTAATAATAAACTTATGAATATGGCCATGCTATAGTGAGCCTATAATTCTAAAATCAACCTCTCATTTATAGTTTCTCTTCTTGATCTCTTCTAATACTTCTCCAATCAGTTGGAAACATTGTGGAAGACTACATTTGGGTAGCCTACTCTTAGTTGTGACATCCTCCACAAGATCAAAATTTTTAAGATAGTATGAACATTTTTCTTGGACATGACTTTTTGATGCTTTGACCAACTTAACAAAATAGATGAATTCTCGTTCAATTTGAGACATTTCACCTTTTTATAATATTCTAATCCCATGCCCCTCATGGCCATGCCTCTTCTTAATTTCCTTAATAAAACATATTTGGTCCCAGGATTTGGCCTGCTTCTGTTTCCATATTAGATTGTCACCATACAAAATGGATATGTTCATAGTTCCTTCATGTAATTCCACTACTTTATCTATGAAATCTTCTCTAATATATTCATTGATTTTGTTCTCTTTGAGGAAATCCAAAATAAATTTGTATATTTTTCTCTTGGGATTCCTTATAATACTGCACTTGGTTTCTAAGAGATGCAATCTCTTTCCTCAAGTTCTCAATCTCATTTTTTTATAACCTTGGCCTTATCGATGGTTGCATGGGAAATAACTATCCTAACTGATAACAACTCACTAATATTGGCCCTCTTGACATCCAAAAATGATTATTCATTAGTGCATATAATAGCACTATCCACATCAACCCTTTTCGTTTTTTTTGTTCTCTTCATGATGGCTTGTTGATGTCAATTATAATAAATAGATTCTAAACCAACCATCTCTTCTATGGGATCAAGAATAGGTTGATCACCCCATGCTAACACATTTTCAAGACTCCTTGCAGTGTAATACTACTCCATTTTTGGTTATTTACCCTTATCACTCTTTTTAGATGAAATCTATTCATCTTCGGTAACATCAATTACCTCACTAGGTGGTGCAATGGTCCATTGAGCCTACTTATGAACTAACATTTTCTCTATTTCTAGAATCTCACTAGTTCTTAGTCCTTCCAAAGATACTTCATGTTGCAATATTTTCTCATCTCACCATCACTTTCTCTCTTATTATATTGCAACTTCTACTCTTCTTTCCTTTTTTTCTCTTCTACAATGTCTCTCTACTCTTCCTCAACCTTCTTCTTAATTTCCTCTCCAAGTAATTTATATAATTATTTTTTCATCTTTGCATTTTCTTCTTGTTGATTTTTTCTTCTTTCGGTTCTCTTTTTTATTCACCCTTTAGTCTCTTATATTTCTTAACTTCCTATAAGTATTTATTTATTTGTTCATATTCTAAATATCTCCTCTACTTTTCCAATTCTATTTGTGTATCTTCTTCCTTTTCCTTTTCCTCAAATCATCTTCAGTTTTCCTATGTAGTTCCTTATATTATTTTTGTCTAATCTTCTTATATTCTATGGAATTTCTTTTAGCCTCCACTTTTGGTTTTATATTCTCTTGTATTATATCCTCTTCTACCCCCTTGTTAACTATTTCTACTCTAGCTAGTCTAGTTATCTCTTTCATTTGTTCATTAGTATAAAATGTTTGGAAAAAAGTTAAAAAATGATTTTATTCCTTACCATAAACTCATCAAAATCCTAGGCATTCTCTGAGAACAATTCATTTTCCAAGAATTCATGATCGTATGTCCATTGTAAGGATATTAAATCACAATAATTTTACATAAGGCCCTTGGGTTCATATCTTTTATATCCCCAAGTGTGAATTTGTATTCAATAAGACTAGTTGATTCTTGTCTTTCATGCTTTGGGCCCTTCAAGAAGTCATGGCCTACAGCTACATTATAAGGAATAAATATATTTTTCTTACCTCTTTCAAAAATTAAGCATTGAAACATTGAAGGGCTATCTGATAATATATTTCATTTAGAATAATCCTATCTAGTGCATACATAGGTGATCCATATTTATGATCATAATGAAATGAATAACAAACTGAATACAATAACACAGAGATATGAAGAAAAAGAATATATAACCAATGAACAATAACTTTTATTGAATAAATAAAATAGGCTAAAACTGTAAAACTACAGAACTAAAAAAAACTTTCTCGTATGGTGGTCGCTATCTCTGAGAATATATGTGGTTTCTACGCACATCTATCTAAGAAAAAATATTACAATGAAGCTCCATATGTCTTTTTAACATTACTCAAGAATTCCAAAACGATAGACATCCAAAAACCTAACCCTAGGAGATGAAACACCAAAATTTATGTGGGCCTCGATGGGTAAGTTGGTACCTCAACTTCCCAGGGTCGTAACTTTTGCATACGACTTCCATTTTAGGCACGTGATAGCCCATTGGAAACCAATTTTCGAAAAATATAGATTTCTTCATCAAAATATGACTCTGTCTACAGTTTGATTGTGGTAAGAAAAAAAAACACTGTTTAGGGTCCCAAAATAGCCCTGAAAGTACCAAAAGATGTACTGACATGAAAACATCCAAACTAAGCCAGATGGAGTAGGTGGGTGGCCACCAATATCCACCTGGACGCTGTGTAGGGATTCAGGCAGCCCCAAAAGTGTAGAACCAACAATTATAAAGAATTACAAAACAATGTCTTGAACTAAAATTGTCAAAAGTAGCCAATTGGAATAGGTGGGTGGCCACCAACATCCACCTAGATCAATAGGAAAAAATGAGGTGTTGTAGTTTCACCACAAATCCTTATATAAGTTAAGTCCTATTGTGAGTGACAATTACTAGTATAACTTATGAGCTTCTTTGCATCTTATGTAATCCTTGAACATTCCCTCTAGAAAATGATTTTGTATAGTGGTGATAGGAAGAATCCAAAAATGGATGAATGAACTTTTATATTTGTTATCCCATAGAATTTGAAAGTATACATGTAGTAGCACTTATGAAATATGTCAATAGAGGTTAAGGCCTCGAAATATATTTGAAGCACATACAACATCCAATAAATAAGGATCCATAAAAAAAAGTAGGGAAAACCCTATGCTTTGCCTTGGCCTATTGTGATCTCTTAATCGTATAATTAAGTTGATTGGATAAAATGGTATCCCATTTGAATAACCCTCATGCAGTTTCCAATATGTAAGTTAATGTCATCCACACATCTATGAAACACAAGAAATATTTCTCTCTATATAATCTGCATATCAATGCCATGAGATACATGTATGGTTCTCTCAAGTTTGTGATATAATAACTACTATTGGATTTGTGAAAGAATATTTTATCTTCCCCACACTAGATTTCCAAAATCTTTCCCACATCATGTTTTTCATAAACATCATTCACAAATAGGTTAACTAAATGAACTTTAGTATTCGAAAACCTATAATATTTCTAAAAATTATCAGGTAATAAATAT
Organism: Picea engelmannii; assembly: GCA_009831015.1. Classification (NCBI taxonomy): domain Eukaryota; kingdom Viridiplantae; phylum Streptophyta; class Pinopsida; order Pinales; family Pinaceae; genus Picea; species Picea engelmannii. The sequence continues at coordinate 518,251 of ML785643.1, read as the reverse complement.
CCCACACATTGGTCTTTCTCATACACAATCATACTCTCCTTTAAATATGTGTGTTCAATGATCCACTCATTAGCCTTAAAACAAGGCACCATAGGGGCTCTTACTGCAACAAAGTGAAAACAACACTTTTTATGTTGATGGAAACCATTAGGGAAATTTTGAGGCAAAAAATAGGACTCAAAACAAAAATGGTACTATAGAAATCAACGTTAAAAGAACCAATACGATTCAAGATGATGATGTCAACCATAATGGTAAATATTTTTGGAGGGAAAGGACATAAATATTCTAGTTTATCTTACTATGAGTATATCAAAGTATGTGTTGTGGGTACTCGTTGGATGTGGAATTTAACTCCACATCCAATGAGTTTCTACAGTTAAAATTTTAGTAAACAAATGAGGTAAGTTGATTTATTAAATTTTAGCAACATAATTAATTTTTCCATAGACAATTTCTCAAACCCAAAATGATAATCCTAACAGATAGACCAAGCTCCCATAGGTAGAAAATATTATGGACAATGCTTAATCCTCAATGACACTATTTGAATTCAAGCTTAAACATGTTCGATAAACAAAAGAGTTTGAATTTTATAACTAATGAACCAAATCTTAGTATCATGATGATTAAATCTAACTTAAAACGGATTGATTTAGAAAATCCAAAATATTGAATGTCGATTGTGTTTTTCTACCATAAAATTGGAAAGCTAATGACTAATAGATTTAGTTTTTTGAAGGTCACTCAACACTTTTAAGTTTTGATAAGTTTTTTGTTGCTGTCATGGGAAAGTAAATTTAGTTGAGCAATGATATGGAACCTCAAAAAACATGCAAGGTGTGATTGTTGGTTGATTTTTGAATGGTCAAGAGTGAAAGTTAAAAGGTGCAGTGACAAACCCTATCAATGCTTGAGTTCCACTTTTCCATCGATGCACGCTTAGAATTTACATTATGGGAAAGTGAAAAGTGGTCATTAATGGATGACCATCAATGAAGTGATTCCACTTTATGTTGACTTCATACATTAGTTTTTTGAACTCCCTTTGAGCTTGGTGCAAGCACTTGCTTTCACATCGATGCATTCACTCCTCTTTTGTTTTGGCTCTTTGATTTCACTTTTTTTAGATGCCCATAATTCACATTCATAATGCATAACTTAACAACATGCTTGTAATAAAAATAATGTTAGAGCAATGGTAAAAGTGATTGGAACTTTCTGATATCAACCTTTTCAATTAAAAATAAAAATAAGGGTTTGGACTTAGAAACTTTTGTTTTTCTTAAGACTAAAGTTAATTTATAAACTATATGATATGCATGAAATCATCTAAACCAAAAATTCACCAAATTACTTGTAAACAACAAAGAAAAGTGGTCCCAAGAATTTTAAAATTTGAGGATGTGTTGTGGACTCAAAAAATGGCTATTCACTAGAGGTATTCAACATCTTTTGATATATACCTTCAAACAAAAGAAGATTAGTTTCAAGTAAAAACAAACTTAGAGTACAATTGGAAACCAAAAACTACCCATATATCTTAGTATAAGTGATTTAGAATTAATGTTTTTCCTTACCTTGGGGTTTCAACTTTTGACAAAAATAAAAGATAAGTCCTTCTATTACATGACAATAAACTTTCACAAGGAAACCAATTTGGATCAATATTCCAGTATTAGGTTATAATTTTGTAATATTTAAGTAACTCCATCACCCTTTTGGTGTTTCTCAACTATCCATATCCCTAGTAGAATCATCCTGATATCAAAATCCTTGCTTCACTACAAGTGAGTGTCCATAACCGCAATAGAGATATCTACATTTCCTCATTAATAATATGTTTCACTTTGAAAAGTTCATTTTCATTGAACAAACATACAAACACATATAAGGGTGAACTTAAGTGAAACAACTATTAGATTTCTAAGGATTATACCTATTAATGAAGGACTAAATTAATTACTTAGGATTTGAAGCTTACCCTTTCCAGAAAGAAAAAAAGACATTTATCAATTTCCCTTCATTTTTTGAGTCACAACTTTAGATTTTATGACTTGTTAATTTATTCATGTTTGTCACGATTGTTATTGCAACCAATGATGAATTGTTTTTTCTCCAAATTACACATAAATGAAACTATGAATACTTTTTGACTTCTGATCATGCTCATTGTTGACTTAATTTACTTTAATATTAGAAAAAATAACGTAAATAGCCAATAACTAGATGCCGTGTTTCGTCAAAGGATAAAAAACAAACATCTACAAAAATGTTTTAGGTAAAACAAAAAATCTAAAACATGCAAAACATGTATACAAAACTATGCAAAGAAAGAATCAAATCGAAACAATAAAAAAAAGTCTAAAAATGAAACGTAAATTCAAGCTATTGAAAGAAAAACAAATGTAGTAAGAAAAGAAAAAAAGATATGGTACATAAGACTACCTGTAAAAGAAATCAAGTGCAGTACTGTTTTAATATTTATACATTAACATGAACATAATAGAATTCATCTTCCAAACATTGTAATCTTTATTTACCTGCTCGTATATTTATAACAAATTGGTAAGGTTCAAGCCACAAGTTCTAAAATTTTATGTGTTTTCCTTACGATTCGATTCACTGACTTTGTCCCATTTTAGAATGAAATCATCGACTTCAAAATTATTATCACTAACCTTAATTATGCTTATCAAACCATCATTTCATTATCTATTGGTGGGTTGCAAATTTTTGTTTAGTTTTTTCCCTCCTTCTAATGTCAACAATGTATCAATTCTTTTTTGAACGATATAAGAAGGTTGACCCCTCAAATCCTAGGACAATGTAAGAAAATATTGGTTAGAAGGATTTGTTATTTTCCGTACACCAAATAATAATTATAAATATCTAATTGCTGCTTAGGAGTCACTCTATCAGCCCATAAAGCATTGTGTAATGCATTATAAAAATTCCTATGATTCTCCATTACAGTCTTTAAAAAAATTCAAATTAATTTTTTGTTAGTTTATTGAGCCACTACATTACCTTGTGGATAATCGTTAGATAATTACATTAGAATGATTCCCTTATCCAATGTAAATTTAGATAATGGAGATAAACAAAAAAATATATATCATTATAAAAAACAATAATAAAAGGAACTCCAAACTGGATGTTTTAAAAATTGAATGGTTAATTTCTCATTTACTTGTACTAAAGGAACAACTTTAGCCCATAATGTAAAACAATATATTGAAATTAAAATATACTTATGTTTCTTTGAAAACTAGGGATTTATTTATCCTATTATGCATATGCCTCACCACTCAAATGGTTTTCAAAGTGTAACATGTTGCAGTGATATCGATGCTTTCTTCTCTCTTCTTGTACTTAACTAACAAGTTTAACATTCTATCACATAAGCATGTGCATTGTGAAAGAGAGTAGGCCAATAGCACATATCTATAAAGAGATTGTGAGTTGTGGTCTCATCAACAAAATGATTTACATCTATCCCATCAAGGAGATATTTCAATATGTCTTCAACATATTCTTTTTCTACATAACTTAATAATATTCCATCATAATTATTCTAGAAAAGGATAAAGGAGATATTTCAATATGTCTTCAACATATTCTTTTTCTAGACATTTTAATAATATTCCATCATAATTATTCTAGAAAAGGATAGCATTGATCAATTTGTACTAAAAATATTTTATTTATAAATCTCTTTACTCTTTTGAATTCATGTGGTTTGGGCATGCTCTATAGTGTATAAAAAAATTCATATCAACATACCATGAATTCATAGTAGTTGGAATGTAGAGGACCTTATTAGTATAAATGGAAAACTCATTTTCCCATCCTTCTTCTTCCTTTCTTGTAGTATTTTTCAATTCTACAACCATATTACACAATCCTGGTCCTCGTACAATGTGAATAGGTTTTATCTGAACATCAAATTCCTGGATCACTTCATCCAATCCCCTCTACACTCTCCTAAATCTTGTTAGGTAAACAATGATCAAATAGCAGTGTGAGGTATTATGACTTTCATATGATTCTTAAGGATATAAGACCTAAAGTGATTGATATATTTGTAGACAACAAAATATTTCTTATCTATGGAAGGGTAATTAAGTTCTACTCCTTTTAAATTGATACTTGTAATTTCTTCGGTTAAAAGGACACAAAGACCCTCACCCAAGTCCTCAAGGAGACATAACTTGGAAGTTGGGGTTGCTTTGACACCCAAGTGTTGCACTAGTGGGTAAAGTTAGTGCCTTGGGTATGTGATCACACAAGGGGGATTTCCAAAGTATGAAGTGACCAAGAGATTGGGGCACACTGGTCTCAAGGAGCAGGATGGTTGAAAATAACATCGGTTAATTTGGGAGACTAGATCTGCAAAAGGGGACGATGATTAGTTTTGGTTACTTGGTCCATGAAGGGGTGAAGTTATTCATTTAGGCGACTAGGTTCACAGAGGGGGCACGATGAAATGTTAAGACACATGGGTTCATGAAAGGGTGTGACATCCCCAAAGGATGTGATGGTTCATGATGGTGACATTTAAAGTCCCTATAATAGAGAAAGGGTGCACAACCAATGAAGGAAGACTTGAAGAACAAGAAGGGAAAGGTCAACATTTTGATTCCAAGGCAGACTTAAATGAAGATATGTGAGCTCCATCAAGGATCCGAGTCACTCCACAATGGAGGACTTGTGATTCCTTGAGGTGATTCTACAGGAAGATTTGGGGAGACCTTATTTTCAGATGAGTTTGGGGGAAGTCTTTTCGTAGGTCTACAGAGGCATGCTAGGATATAGAACTGTAGGCCTATGCGAAGTCTTGCAATAGAGAAGAGATAGTGATTTTGTGGTGGATGCATGTTTGGGGTGCACCACAAAAGTTGGGAAAGATGTTACCATGGATGAGTCTTGGTGTGAAGAATCTATGTATGCGTGTCTTGGTGAGGTTAGGTGAGTCATGTGACTCTGCCAAGCTATAAACTGAGCCGATAGTACTCATATTGTAAAAAATTTCCAATAATAATACTTAGCCAGGTGTTAGGAATGGTTTTTTCTTCCCCCACTATATCAATGTTCCTCATGTTTGTTTTGTAATCATTCTCTTTGTTTCATGGATGTATGCTTATATATGATTAAGTGTTAAGTTGTTAAAAACTTTCTAAGTATAAAAGAGTTGCACTAAAGTACGAGTGTGACTCACCGGTAGCCTAAAACAGAGTATGGGTATGCTTCGGGTGAAGAGGCATAGTCCAGAATAATTATCCTTGGTGTTTCCAAGAATCCAGGTGAGAAACATTGCTTTGCTACATGACCTCAATAAGTGCATGATTGCAAGATTTGACTAGGCACACTATGGAGACATGAAAAATGGTATTAGAGAATGTTCGTTGTAGATTTTGGAGAAGGTTTGATGAAATATTGACCTCTATCTCAACAATAGATGGTATCAGATCCAATTTGTTGCATATTTTGATGAAGGGTTGGTGAGCTCTTCACAACTATCTCAAAGATAGATGGTATCATAGCTTGTTCATTGTATATTTTGATGAGGAGTTGGTGAGATATTCAGCGCTATCTCGATGATAGATGGCACCAAAGAAAAATTTGAGGGAATTTTTGTGTAAAGAAAGTTTAGTGGAAATGTTCACAGACTTGGTGAACAGTTTGGTGGAGTGAATTAATTCATTGCATACTTTACATCAGACTTCTAATATAGGTTTGGCTGACAATGTAGTATAAGGTTGGTCTAGGAACGAACCTTGCATAGACTGAGAGCATATTTTGTGGTGAAATAAATCACTTGGACAGGGTGGGTGATCGCATAATGCATCATAGTGTTTGTTGAGTCTCTCTTTTGACATATATAATGCCCTATCTTACCTTGTATCTAAGCCTTTTTTCTATGCTATGAGCCTATACTTGACTATTTTCCTTCCACACACATACCTAATGACCGTGTTCATGTTCACAAGAGGTAATTGATGGTTTAAAGCATGTTTTGTTTAACTTTCTTGAATTAATTTGATTAAAGTGTTCTATTTTGTATAGTCCTAATAGTTTGACTCATGAGAAACTTATCCGGTACTTGCGCTATTCCGGTACTGCTAGACATCGTGCAATCCAACACCAAAGATATTTCGGTACCCAAGGTAGTTTTGATCTAGTACTATGTTCTGTATCTAATTCGGTGTTGTCTACTCTGCGTCCATTCTAGTACTAGACTCCCGACTATGTGTATTCTGGTACCAAAACCTCTGTTTCCAGAATGCACCAGTTGGACCAGTATGGTGGTGAAGATTTCGAGAAGGCAGTTCAACAGAAGCTCCCAAATCCGTCTTCTAGAATACGAGAGACTCCATCACTCATTCACTTCGTGTCATGAGGATGGAATCGATTCCTAGAAATTCGATGTAGATATCAATTGTAAAATCTCTCAAACTGTTTAATGCTTATCCATAGATATTTATAGTATCGACTTACCTTATATAAGGAATGTTGTATATATGATAGTTAGTGGATAATAGGGAATGTAACGAAGTATGCTATCAGAACTAGATGATACCTATCATTTTTATGTATGAAGTAAAAGACTGTTGATACAATTTACCAGTTGAATAAATGAAAAATATCTTTTATGTCAATTCTTGAATGTGAGTGAAAAGATTTAGTCTGCTACTTTCTTAAGAGGCTCCTTGTTGGTTTGGCAAGGGCTCACCACCCCAACCAAGGTAAACCTCCTTGTATACGTTATGTGTGTTTGTGTGGATATTTTACAGAAGTGTGTGTGTGTGATTGATCTTTAATTTATTTTCAGAGTTCAACATTCAGTTAATCATTTTGGATTGGTGTGAATAAGCAAGTGCTAGATCGAATAGATATTTCATTCTCAGATGTTGAACATGGCCATTTAATTATTTGAAGTGTGGGACTGATATCTTGAGTGTATGATTGCAGTAGATTTAGTATATCAAGGAATCATAAGAATTTATATCTCATCTTCATGCTCTACAATAAAGTCTCTCAGTTATACTAGATATTCCTTGTGTTGGTTTGATTGAATTACATGAAGTTGGAGTTGGTTTTGATTTCAAGAGTGATTGGAATTGATTGTTATTTACTGTTTTGATTTCTATAGGAGACAAGCTTCTTAAGTTCATCCCTTTAATTCATGAGCCTAAAATGAAAATGTTTGTTTCTTTAGGACAAGATCTCTTTGATTGGTTGTTTGTTTAAGTTTCATTATCAATTTTCTCTTCTAAGTTCAAAGATATTTGAAGTATTTAGAAATCTTAGAAACATAGTTTTTATGTTATTAATTATTTCCTATATGCAATAGACTTAGGTAGGTTACCCGTTCTCGACACATATACTGTAACAACTCTTTTGTTTATGAATCCCGGATTGACATTTAAATGAGTGTAACATATACATTGAACATATTTATACACCAACATTTTGGCGCCATTGCTGGGCAGTTGTAAATGGTAATAGGTAGAATTTTGAGTTTTTGATTGGTTTGATGAAGTATTGGATTGGATTTGAGGACAATCTAAGGGTGGAGAGAAGACAGTAAGATGAGAGGTAAGAACTTGCACATCCACTTTGGTGGGGTTGCTCCAAAGTCAGGTTGTCTACCTACCTTTAATCAAGAATCTATGTTTTTCATTCATTTCATTTAAATTTCTTTTATGAGTAGGTATAGGGTTAATAAAGGTAGATTTATTGCTCCTAAAATCTCATAAAATATAGAAAATCAAACAACAACCCCTCCACCCCCCCCACCCCCCCCTCCTGATACAAATTCATCAAATATTTGTGCTGGAAAAATTCTTGGAGGAGAGATCTCAAAGGAAACAATTGCAACAATAGAAAAGAACACCAAATTTGAAGCCACTGTTCAGATTGAATACATAATGCAACAAGAAAGGGAGGAAGCACTGGCGACCCCATCCAAAGGAGAAACTGGAAAAGAAGTAGAGGCAGTAATAGAAGAGGTTGCATCTGTTGTTGGAAGGCCACACAAAAACTTGGAACAACTAGAGATACCAAGAAACCTAGTGGTGGAACCATCACTCAGTGGAGAAGCTTCACCACCTCCCTACAGGTTGTTTGGAGACATGGAAGAAGAAGAGGGAAACATAGCTAATGAAACATAAACATTTGGATTCCCCATATTGGATATCTCTAAAGATGTTTCTACGAAGAACATTCCATTATCTTCACTTCCTCATTTTCTAGGTATGTCAACAAAAGACCCTGACTCATTCCTATTTTAATTTGACATATTGTGTAGGAGTTATAACTACACAGATAATGCTAAAAAATTAAACTTTTCCTAGCTACACTAAAAGATTCAGCACTAATATGGTTCATGAGCTTAGGGGAATACACCATTTTGTCTTGGGATGGTATGAAGGAGACCTTCCTACAGAAATACCAAGATGATTGTAGACCTAGGGATTTTAGGAATGATATATTCAAAATTTAGCAATCGGAAAAAGAAAGCTTAGAAGACTACCTAGAAAGGTTCTTATATAATTACCAAAAGACTAAGAAGTTTTCCTTAGACACATCTACAGTTATGAATGTCTTTCTAAAGGGTGTGAGGGATGATTGCATTGAAGTGTTAAACCTCATGAGTTCTGGGGACGTGTACCAAAAGAAATTTGCAGACATAGCAGAGTATTGTAAAATATACTCTCGCAGTCAAGCTAAAATAGGGAAAAGCATAAGGGACCCTACCAATAGAATTGTTAAACCTGCATGTAGAGGTGTCACTAGGATTGAAATGGGAAATCTATTAGAAAACTTTAAAATAGATATCCTAAACACCATCAGTTCCCAACTAGATACCATGAAAATTAAAAGAAAACAACAGGAAGAAAATGTTGCGTTAGCAATTTTCTGTCATTAGTGTAGGGGGAAACACCCCGAAAAAGAATGCCCCCTTAATGTTATTGAAAACTGTGGTCTCTGTACAGATGGCCATCCTACTAACGAATGCCGTTCTCTACCTGGACTCAAGGCCATGTTCAAGGGAGGAGGAGAACCTGCAACATCCTACCCCCCTAGGAGACCATGGAGACAACAAAACCCCATCATGCTTGTAGACCCAATTACACAATACCCCCAACAACAATGGGTACCCCCCATGTCTTATCCTCAGTGGTCGACACAAACCCAACCTTGGCAATAAGGATGGAGAGGACCTGTATATGGTAATGTTCCCTTCCAACCAAAATTTTTTCCCACCTATCCACAATACCCTTCGAATATTTCACAGCTACTTCTAGGATTTAACCCCCCTACCCTTCTTCCGCCCCCAAAATTACAAAAAAAACTCGCACTACCCATGAATCCAAATATGAAACAAAAATTGCAAGATTCACCCATCCAAAACCCTCCTCAGCCTACCCCTATTTATGCGCAACCTATCCCTAACCCAAATAACATGCCGACACAACATATACAAAACGTTGAAGTACAAACCTTCCCTACATATGTAATAATGCCAGCTCCATTTAATGGAATTGAATTAAGATCAGGAAGGGTTGTAAACAAAACAAATCCCACTATGGTCATCCAATAAGAACAAGTACATAATCACACAAATTAAGAAGAACAAATAGATGTCCAAATAGTTCAAAGAGAAGAGAAGATGAGTAATCCATTGAACGAAGAAAGAAACACTCCAGTACAACAAGAAATTCCTTCTCCCAACTCCCTTGTAGAAGAAACACGTCATAAAATGAATCCTCACCCAAAAAGGTTGCTTGTAAAGAAAACTGAGGAACCTATAGAACATAATCTAGAGACTGATCTCCAGAACATATGTGTAAATATCCCACTACTACAGGCCATTAAAAACATACTTATCTATGCTAAAATTGTAAGGGACCTTTGCATTAAAAATCCAGGGAGAAAGAGGAAGGAACCTCCTATCATACAGGTGGTAGGGAAGTTATCAGAGTTTATAACAGATATGCCATCTAAGTATAGTGATCTAGGGAACCTAGTGGTAACCATAGAAATCAATGGTGTTTCCTTACCTAACACATTGATTAATCTAGGGGTAGCAATAAATGTGATGTCAATAAACACTATGAAAACACTACAACTAGATCACCTGAGACCAACATAAACTTTGTTGGAGCTTGTAGACAAATACGTCATCACCCCAGCAAAGAGTTTAGATGACATAACAATTACATTGGCCTCTTGGGAATACCTTGTGGATTTCTTAGTAATTCATCCCAAATCCCCCAAACCAGGACATCCAGTAGTACTCGACTGACCTTGGTTGGCCACTACCAATGCATTCATTAGCTGGCGATCTGGAGAAATAACAATCTTCAATGGCACTCAAAGTCAAAATCTTATCCTTTTTGCCCCCGCCCCCAACTAGCCACTGAAGTTCCTCTCTGGTTGAAGAATCTGTATGGGGAGGAGGACTGCACTCAGCTCTTGCTAATAATTGAACATGTGAAAGGAGTACAATATCAAACTGAAGAACAAATATTAAGTCTATTCTTGGCTGACTCAACATGCATTGATTATCCTCAATCTTTCCCTAACTACACACACATCTTTAGCCCCGAATTTCAAGAAACTTGGCATCTTCCCACTGCTATAGCAACCACTATTTCACAAATAGAGGAAGGGAAAGAATAAGTTGTTCAAGATGTTGAAATCAATGCTAGAAAGTCCTTATATATCAATGCTAGCTTAGAAACAAAACAACAACAAAAGTTGATACAAATGATTCAAGGGAAATCTGATGTTTTTACGTGGGATTACTCTGACATGAAAGGGATCTACCCAGACACCTGTATTCATCATATTTACACTAACGATCAGATCAGACCTATCAGGCAGCCCCAAATAAGAATGAACCCAACCTTGAAAGATACAGTAAAAGAAGAACTCCAAAAACTCCTACAAGCCAATTTCATTTACCCTATATCAGATAGCAAGTGGGTCTCCCCATTAGTTATTGTACCAAAGAAAAATGGGAAATGGAGGATTTGTGTGGACTTTCTAGAATTAAACAAGGCCACCTATAGGGACTACTTCCCTTTTCCTTTCATAGATCAGGTCTTAGACACTTTTTCTGGGAAGAGGTATTTTTCTTTCCTAGATGGGTTTAGTGGTTACAACCAAATACAAATTTCACCAGAAGATCAGGATAAGACCACATTCACATGTCCTTGGGGAACCTATGCCTATAGGGTTCTCCCCTTTGGGTTATGTAATGCCCCTACTACCTTTCAAAGGGTTGTCTTGGCTATTTTCTCTGATTTAACCAATGATTGTGTGGAAGTCTACATGGATGATTCCACGGTATATGGGGATGATTTCCAATAGGCATTGGATAATTTGGAGAAGGTACTAGTTAGGTGTAAAGAGACAAACCTCTCACTTAGTCATGAAAAATTGAGAATGCTGCTCACGGAAGGAATTGTTCTAGGTCACCACATCTCCGATACAGGAATAAGAGTGGACCCTGCCAAGATCAACATTATTTCCCAAATCAAGATCCATAGCTCACAAAAGGAAATTAGAAGTTTCTTAGGGCATGTTGGCTACTATAAGAGGTTTATTCAAAATTTTACAAACCTAGCTGCCCCCCTTTTCAAAATGCTAACAAAAGATGTTGAATTCTGTTGGGATGAGCAATTCCAAATCTCCTTTTAAATCTTGAAAACAAAACTTTCAAGTGCCCCTGCTTTGAGAGGTCCAAACTGGTCTCTTCCTTTCCATATTTGCATAGATGCCTCACATACTACTTTGGGAGATGTATTAGGACAAAGGGAAGGGAATATTCCTTATGCTATATACTTTGTTAGAAAGAACCTCTCACCTGCTGAAGCAAACTATACTGTCATAGAGAAAGAATTTTTATTAGTAGTACATACCATCAACAAGTTTAGACACTATATAACATAATATGAAGTTTTTGTGCACGTTGACCACTCATCTATCATATTTCTAATGAACAAACCTTTTACAAATGCTAGAGTGACTATATGGTTGTTATTACTACAAGAATTCAATATCACTATCATAGATAGGCCTGGAAGAGACAACTTGGTTGTTGATTTCTTGTCTAGACTTATTCATATAGGTGACGATACTCCAGTAGATGATGATTTTTCGGATTAGAATTTATTTTCCATTTCTACTTACACCCCTTGGTATGCAGACGTAGCCAACTATCTGGTAACTAGGAAGCTACCTCAAACTACGACATCTAGAGAAAAACAAAGAATTATTTAGCTAAGTGCCAATTGTATGTGGCATGAGGATACCCTATACCGAACTGGACCTGATTTGGTAATTAGAAGATGTGTTCGGGAAGACGAAATGCAGGATATCTTCAAAGCTTTCCATGATGGCCCATGTGGAGGCCATTTTGCAGACAAAAGGACAAATTACAAGATTCTACAGTCTGCCTATTATTAGCCAACCATCTTCAAGGATGCAAATAAATATGTGACCAACTGCGATAATTGCCAAAGAATGGGAAAACCTACAACGGTCGATCAAATGCCACTCCAAGCCCAAGTAGTGATCCAACCCTTTGAAAAATGGGCCTTAGATTTTGTAGGACCTATCAATCCCATGTCCCGCAGGAAAAAGTACATATTAGTTTGCACAGGCTATGTAACAAAATGGGTAGAAGCCAAGGATTTGTATTCATCCAATGAACAATTCGTTGTAGACTTTCTCTTTGAGGAATTTTTCACTCGTTTCGGGGTACCTCGAGAAATAGTCACTGAACAAGGGACACAATTCACCTCAAATTTGGTCAAGGCTCTTACTGAATAGTACAGGATCAAACACAAAAAGTCTTCACCCTATCACCCCCAAGCCAATGGCCAAGTGGAATCGACCAACAAGGTGATAGAGGCCATCCTCACTAAGATTGTTCAGCTGCATCACAAAGACTAGGTTGATCGGTTTCCTGAAGCCTTCTGGGCCTATAGGATAGCTTGGAGAAATACAACAGGCCATACACCTTATGAGTTGGTTTATGGGAAACATGTACTACTTCCCATAGAGTTTCAGGTAAAAACCTTCAAAACTGCCATGCAATTAGGGATGGACCTGAACAAAGCTCAAAAACATAGGTTGTTACAGTTAAATGATCTTGATGAGATAAGACAGGATGCTCTACAAAGAACCACCCTGATACAAGAGCAAAGGACCAAATGGCATGGAAAGTACATTAAAAAGAAGTCCTTCCAGTCTGGTGATTGGGTCCTCCTATATGATAGCAGATTCAAAAATTTTAAAGGTAAATTTGCTACTAGATGGATGGGGCCTATCAGGTTGATACAGTTTATGACAATGGTTTAGTAAGGATAAATACCATTGATGAAAATCATACTTCCTTTGTTGTAAATGGGCATCGAATGAAGGTTTATCATAAGCCTCTGTCAAAAGAGGATTTCGTAAAAAATGTTCTTCAGAGTTCTGAAATGCAACTGGTAAGCAAGAAGGTTTCCCCTCCTGCTGACCTACCACAGTAAGTTCAATTTCATAAATTCATCTTCTGTACCTAGGTGTGTCATTAGATAAAGTCTCTCTTTTATTTTTCTAATATAACTAACAAAAAAAAAAAAAAAGTTATTTGTGTTCCCATGTAGACAAACAAATAAGGAGGGAATCTACCAGATGGAGTATTCTTTAAGTTTTTTAGACTCCTTCAAATTGAAAACACCGACGAGCAGGAACTAGCCTGGGCTCAGTAAAAATCCACTATATAGTATAAAGAGTTTCCTTTAAGTTTTTCAGACTCTTTAAAATTGAAAACATCGGTGAGAAGGAACTAGCCCGGGCTCAATAAAATCCACGAGATAGTATAGAGAGTTTCCATAAAGTTTTTCAGACTCTGTAAAATTGAAAATACCGGTGAGCATTAACTAATCTGGGCTCGACAAAAATCCACAGAAAAGTAGTAGTTAGGATTATTATTGTTATTTTTGTAATAAAAGAGGAAATGTCAGCAGAAGTCGTGATCACCTTGGCTCCAAAATAAAAGGGGTTATGTCATCTCATTAACTGGTCATTGCATAATACCCTCTTATTACAAATCTTTCTTTCATTATTCCTCTACAAAATTTTGGTAAATACATGGTTTTTCAATTGAATTTGATCACAGAACACCAGCTATTCCTACAAATCATTGCCACTAGAATCTATGTCAAAGATTTTTAAAGCACCAGAAAATAATGTTCATCTTTGTGCTTATATGGCACCAATGATCACCTCTATGTTCATCTAGTACCAAGGGCCACCCCTGCACCAAATCATCTTGTTATGCTTATCTGGTACTGGATCCTATCCGGTATTAAAGGAGGGACCCTGCACTATTCCAATACTAATTACGAACTCTACACATAGGTGATCCCATGCTAGTTCCAACGCTGCACATAGGTGATCCGATACTTAGATGATCCAGTATTGGTAAGGATGTGACTGGTAACTCTCATCATATTTCTAAGTTGTTGTTCAATTATTAGAACAAGGACATATAGATTCAACATTTTTTTCGTTTTATTTTAAGGAATTAGACTAAATATGCATTAAAAAACATCTAGTTTCTCTCGGATAATGGAATACCCTTTCTTTCACGAATCTTTGAAAAATCCTCGACCACAGTTCTGTAAGAGAAGATGTTCATGTCCCCTGAAATATTAAGAGTGTAAGGTCATGATGTCTCTTACCAGATTAAACTCATACTCCCTCTGTCTATCCGGTAACTAAATAACATAAACTTATGATGCGCTAACGTATTATATGAAATGACACGAACCACGTCTCTAAGCATATCGAATAATAATCCCAGCCGATTCTACACTCACGAGTCCTAATCATAACAGCCACACCTTTCCGTGAATATTGTTCAACATCATGTTTCCCACGAGTCTGTAAGACATTAGTGGATCTGAATTGCCTCACCATATCATTATGAGTATCGATGTGACCGTTGTAATCTACACTTCCATATATAAACGCTCCTATGGATGGCTCTACCATCCAAATGATCATTATTTACCATTGTTGTCACACCATCTACAGACATCCCATGCCTTCGTATCCCTTGTATTGCATATTTTTCCCCATTCGGTACTCTATCACAACCTATGTTTATCCGGTACTCAACCCTCGATCCTCTGTATGTGCCTCATCCACCTAAGAGAATTGTTTAAGCTAGCATGGGGGTCGACAGGCATGAACCCATATTTCAATTATATAGGGAAACACCAAAATATCAGGCTTGCAAGGAGAAATATGAACATGCAGGTTGGGTGTCATTTTTGGAGAACTTTAAAGGCCATCATGAGGGCATTTCTCTTGCCTTCACACATACATATGATGGAGGAAGTGTGCAGTTTGGAGACATAAAGCTAACAATTACAGAAGCCACTATATCAGAAGCTACAGGTCTCCCCATGGCTAGAGAAGGATACTTCAAGAGGGTGATTGTTGACAAGAAACTCTGTCAGAAATTCCTCAAATCAGAGCATCAAGACCCTGATTGGACTAAGGGAATCCCACGAAGCTACGTCAAAGAGGAATATTGGACGATGCTCATAAGTCTGTAGAAATTCCTCACCTGTGAAGGAAGGTATGCAATGACCTTCATTTATCATTTGAATCTCTTATCACATTTCGAAGGAGGACCACAAATTAATTTTCCCCACTTAATATGGATGAATTTAAAGAAGATGGTGAGAGGGGTGAGGTCAGTTTCCAAGAAATGAGAAACTAGCCTTCATCACCATGGTTTAATTAAACTTTTGGTTGTTCATGCTTTAAGGACATAGGGTGGTAGTTGGAAACAATTACTCCAACGGAATTTTTCTTAAGGAATATCCAAATCAGTTGAGGTACATGAGGCATGGATACACAGTGAGGGTTCAAGAAGAAAGGAAAAGAAAGAAAGAAGAATGACATCAGGAAGTAAAGTAGGCACTGTCATGCCTAGCTCATCTCAGCCCATTGATAAATCAGTGACAGAAAAATCTGTCGTAGGGGAATCTACTACATCAAGGAAGAGGAAAGCCACCCAATCCCAGAAAATGACCCCTACCTCGATTCAAAAGGATAAAAGACAAAAGGAAGACTTTGAGCTAGGAGGATGATTAGAAAACATTCTTGAAGCAGCCATGGAGGTGTCATTAGAACCATCCAGCCATGTAGAGAAGACCTCTGACCTCAACTTACAACGCAAGAAAAGGTCTACACAGTATAGCTTAGTCCTGCGCCCTAAAGACAAACTATCACAAAGTAAGAAACAAAAGAAAGAGGAAACAGATCAACAAGATATTTCACGTAAGGAAACTGTCAAACCCCCTCTGGAATCCCCTAAAGAATTGAAAAATATTCTGGAGGAAGTTATTCAGTCTTCCCAAGAACTGGTTGGTGAATTGAAATAAACTGCTAAGGTGACAAGTGGAAATAAGAAGAATCTCGAAAGGGAGAAGGCATAGATTCGAGAACCTATGCCTCAATCTTCTAGGGTAGAAACATGGGCTGGTCAGCAGAAACAAACCCGATAATTCACAACTCAAGGTCTCGAGGTTGGGATCAAATCAACACAGAAGAAACAGGTGGCCAGGCCCACGACCAGTGTTAAGAATAAGAAAAGAAAGTTGTTTGAGGAAACTCCTACCCCTGTCATCATGTCTAATAAAGTCTCGTTTCCCACACGAAGGACCACCAGAAGCATGGCCAAACAAGTGATAGTTCCAAATATACCTTCTCTTCAAGGGGAACCCATATATATTCCAATTTCTCCAGAAAGAGGAAGTGGTTGTGGGGATACAACAATAAGTGAGACAGGAGGATTGGTAACAGAGATGTTGAGGGGTTTGAGAAAAGAAAAAGAAGCATGAGAGGAGGTGACTAAGGAAGTAATCACACCTAGCCTAGACAAGTCCCTAAGAAAACAAAAATTGACAGCAGAGGTTGAGAGGATGAAGTAAGAAGTTGAAGAGTACAAGGTATTGGACAGGCATATCAAGGCAGAGAATGCACAATTGAAAGAAAAACATGCACAGGTCTCTACCAAAATCAACAAGGTCCTACGATTGATCTAGTACACTAGGGTGATCAAGAAGGAATTGACGAGTGAAGTTTCTGGTTTTAACATCCTACAACCTAAGAAATAAAAAAGAAGGATCCAATTTTGCATAATTTTTGGGTATCAGTTTTGATAATGTTGGATGAGGACATGCAACACCTTCAACATGGGGGAAATGTTGAGTCCCTCTTTTGACATATATAATTCCCTATCTTACCTTGTATCTAAGCATTTTTTCCTATGATATGAGGGTATACTTGACTATTTTCCTCCCACAGACCTACCTAATGACCGTGTTCATGTTCACAAGAGGTAATTGACGGTTTAAAGCATGTTTTTTTTAACTTTCTTGAATTAATTCGATTAAAGTGTTCTATTTTGTATAGTCCTAATAGTTTGACTCATGAGAAACTTATCTAGTACTTGCGTGATTCCGGTATTGCCAAACATCGTGAAATCTAGCACCAAATCTCTTCTGGTACCTAAGGAAGTTTTGATCCGGTACTATGTTCTGTATCCATTCTTGTATTGTTTGCTCTGTGTCCATTCTGGTGCCAGACTCCCGACTGTGTGTATTCTAGTACAAAAACCTCTGTTTCCAGAATGCGCCAGTTGGACTAGTAGGGTGGTGAATATTTAGAGAAGGCAGTTGAACAGAAGCTCCCAAATAAGTTTTCCAAAATACGAGAGACTCCATCGCTCATGCACTTCATTTCGTGAGGATGGAATCGATTCCTAGAAATTCGATGTAGATATCAATTGTAAAATCTCTCAAATTGTTTAATGCTTATCCATATATATTGATAGTATCATCTTACCTTATATAAGGAATGTTGTATAGATAATAGTTAGTGGATAATAGGGAATGTAATGAAGTATGCTATCAGAACAAGACGAGACCTATCGTTTTTATGTATGATGTAAAAGATTGTTGATCCAATTTACCAATTGAATTAATGCAAACGATCTTTTATGTCAATTCTTGAATGTGAGTGAAAAGATTTATTCTATTACTTTTTTAAGAGGTTCCTTGTTGGTTTAGCAAGGGCCCACCACCCTAACCAAGGTAAACCTCCTTGTATATGTTATGTGTGTTTGTGTGGATATTTTACAACAGTGTGTGTGTGTGTGATTGATCTTTAATTTATTTTCAGAGTTCAACATTGAGTTAATCATTTTGGATTGGTGTGAATAAGCAGGTGCTAGATTGAATAGATATTTCATTCTCAGATTTTTAAGATGGCCATTTAATTATTTGAAGCATGGGACCGATATCTTGAGTGTATGATTGTAGTAGATTTAGTATATCAAGGAATCAGAAGACTTTATATCTCATCTTCATGCTCTGCAATAAAGTCTCTCAGTTATGCTGGATATTCCTTGTGTTGGTTTGATTGAATTACATGAAGCTGGAGTTGGTTTTGATTTTGAGAGTGATTGGAATTGATTGCTATTTACTATTTTGATTGCTATAGGAGACAAGCTTCTTAAGTTCATCCCTTTAATTCATGAGCCTGAAATGAACAGAGTTGTTTCTTTAGGACAACATCTCTTTGATTAGTTGTTTGTTTAAGTTTCATTATCAGTTTTCTCTTCTAAGTTCAAAGATATTTGAAGTATTTAGAAATCTTAGAAACAAAGATTTTATGCTATTAATTATTTCTTATATGCAACAGACTTAGGTAGGTTACCTATTCTCGGCACATATAGTGTAACAACTCTTTTGATTATGAGTCTTGGATTGACATTTAAATGAGTGTAATATATACATTGAACATATTTATAAACCAACAATGTTCATCATAGAACTTGTCAAAGAATTGATGGTAGATATAGTCTGGGAAAATACTATGTTGGTTTGATGTGTGACAGAAGTAAGTGTCACGCATGTTGTTCACAAATAGAATAGAACATGTGTAAATTGATGCCGACGCACGCTCCCTCCACAACCCTCAAGTCGGAAGGTCCACGTCAACATAGGATCTTTCCCTTACATCGGCCCAAAGAACTCTAAACGGCTCTTCTATTTCCCTATCGGGAAATCTGCACCCACAACAAACTCGCACAGAATCCCCTCTTACACTTGGTAGATCGGACTTCACAACTTCTTCGCAAATCTAGTGGTAGAGTGTTGGTCTCTTGAATCCCCGAAACCCGACAACAGTCAACACTGACCTTTTCCTTTTCCTTTCTGGATTTTCCCTATCGCAATTTCGGTGATCACGATGTCGAACAACTCGTCTCACCGACTCCCGAATCCCAATTTGCCAAAACTCCGATACACTCGTGAGATTTGACTTTTCAACACCCCTTTACTCTGTCGGGACTTTGGATTTTGCAATATCGCGAATCCTAATGCAATGAGTTTGGGACTTCACCCCACGAAACTCCGAAATGGCGTGCCACCTGTCCACTTGCTGACTCCGCTGTGGCCCACACAATCCTCTTAGTCGTCGGGATTTCACTTTTCGTGATATCGCGAATCCCGTTGCCAAGTTTATGGGACTTCTACCCACGAAAACCTGATATGGAATTCCACGTGTAAATCCAGCAGCCCTTGTGGCTTGGATCTACGGTCCTACCCCTCCTGATCTTTGAACCTTTAGGGAATACTTCATCGTATCTCCCCTATTCCTCCACGAGATCTAACAGCTCACAGGACTTTGCGAATTCTCCTCAGAGAATTCCGAACGTCAATCCTTCCTGGATGATTTCTGCAAAATGAACCAAGTATTCCTCTGTGAAAACTTGTTCACTCGCACGCAAACTTGCGATGCCTGCTAAACACTCCACAGAACAAGCTTCCCGTGGTTTTATTTGGTGATCGAAGGTCTTATACCTCCTGAGCTTAATCTCAGCGTCGAGTCTTAAAGAAGAATCTTGTGCAGACTCCTTGCGGAAACCTTTAAGCACTTCCAAGTGTTGAATCCTTTCGACTCTACGCACACCTGCAACAACAATCTCAAAATGCTTCACTTAGGTCCACAACCCTAAGACTTCTCTCAGCCTACACACTCCTTGCATGCTTCCTGTGCCCAACTTCACTTCTGCGTGAACGAGAACAAAAGCTAAACTACCTGAGTCCTTTTGTCAACGCACTCCTTGCGAACACTTCAACTGCATGCCTTGTAGGAATTCTTTCTCAGGTAGAGAAACAATTGAAACTCATTCCCTCACCCTTTCCTCTGAGATTTCAAACTCAAAACATGAAATCATATACACATCATATAAAGAAAATGTATAACAGGAAGAAAACATTCATGAGCATATCATTTAACATCAATACACAGAGAATAAACACGAAACCATGAATTTGAATCAAACTCTTTCTATTAATCCAAATATCTGTACATGGGTGTTCTTACACAGCTCTCTTCTTATCCTCTATGCTCTTCATACACTAATGTTTCTTCCTCTATGTTAGAATACACAATGAGGGTGTCTATATCCTGTATCTCTCTTGCACTCTAAAACTGTCTAATCTACACATTCAATTCTACCTACTTGCATTAACTACTTTAAATGCCTTCTACCTACTAAGGACGAGAGAAATTGCTCAAGGTCCATTTACATTTTACAAGTGCGCTTCTTCTTAATGACTTCATTTAAGATTGCACAATAACTCCAAGGTGATTTCAAAATTTGCATTGGCACTTGCCTAGCTATCCGTTGTCTTCGCACTGGCTCGCTTGAATGTTGGCGATGCTCCTGCATCATACTCCTTGACTTGAAAATTTTCATGGGCTCCTGTACATGAGTTCGTGCATGGTCTATCCATGCCTTTGTATTTCTGCTTCATTCTCCTAGCTGGAATCTTCAACTGGATGGCCTTTCCATTTGACCAGATATTCAAAATATTGTTTTCGCCTGGTCTTCTTGCTTACTCTTTTGTCCAGTATGCGCTCCATCTGCGGCTTATCTGCAATTGGCATCTGCTTTGTCCACTAGATTACTAGATACTCATTTTCTATCCCTACTTCCTCAGATTTATATGGGTACAAATCTGAGATGTTGAATACCAGAGAAATTATGATCCCATCAGGTAATTCAATCTCGTAAGCATTCGCCTCAAATTTCTTTAAGACCCTACATGGTTCGATTTTCTTCATCTTCAGCTTATTATATGTTCCTCTCGGGAACCTTTCCTTTCTCAAATGTGCCAGAATCAAGTCACCAACCTCAAACTGAAGTTGTCTTCTATGTTGATATGCTCTGCAATTATATTCCTGACTTGAATTCTGCAGTCACTGCTTCACCTGGCTATGAAGTTCTTTCATCGCCTCTGTGAAATCTTCTGCACTAGTGCTCCTAGTCGCAGTCTGTTCTGAATATCTCAATTCATAAATCCATATTGGCTACATGCCATAGACAATATGAAATGGACTATGTCCTGTGATTCTATTAACTGAGTCGTTATAAGCAAATTTTGCCTTTGGTAATATGTTGTCCCACTGGCTGTGGTGTTCTGTCACCAAGCTTCTCAGCAAGTCTCCCAGACTTCTGTTGACTACTTTCGTCTGTCCATCCGTCTGAGGATGATAATCTGAACTAAACAATAAGTTAGTTCCCATCTTCTTCCATAAGGTCCTCCAAAAGTGCCTTATGAATTTTGTATCTCGATCTGAAACTATACTCCTTGGTAAGCCATGAAGTCAAATGACTTCTTTGAAAAATAGATTCGCAATGTGAGTTGCGTCACTGGTTTTCTGACATGGAATGAAGTGTGCCATCTTGGAAAACCTATCCACCACCATAAAGATTGAATCAAAACCTATTTGTGTTCTTGGCAACCCCAATACAAAATCCATGTTGATTGCATCCCACGACCTCTCTGGTATGGGAAATGGTTGATAAAACCCCACATTCCGCTTCCTTCCCTTCGAATGTTGGAAAATTCTGCATCTGTCCACAAATCTCTTGACATCTGCTCGCATTCTCGGCCAAAAATATGACTCACTCAGCTTTGCAAGTGTCTTGTCATGACCAAAGTGCCATGCCAATCCTCCACTGTGTTTCTCCTTCAACAAATTCTCCCTCATGGAGCATTTCAGAATACATAGTTGATTACCTTTAAATAGTAATCCTTCCTGGATCATGTATTCTATCCATTGACTTCTATCTCTGAGAATCGGATTCTCAGTTGCTTCATATGCCTCCTTAAAATCCTAATCATCTACATACATGTCCCTGAGATCATCAAAACCCAACGTTTTGACTTTGAATTCCTTCAACAGCAAACACTTCCTGCTCAAAGCATCAACAACTTTGTTAGTAGTACCAGAAATATGTTTAATCACAAAAGTGAAATTCTGCATATATTCCACCCATTTAACATGTCTTTGATTCAACTTTTCTTGTTGAGTCACAAACTACAGTGCATGATTGTCACTGTATAAAACAAACTCTTTCGGGATCAAGTAATGTCTCCATTTCTTCAATGCCTGGATGATAGCATAAACCCCCTTATCATAAGTGGAGTACTTCACTTTCGCTTCATTCAGCTTCTCATTGAAGTATGATATCGGTCTATCTTCCTGACTCAAGACTACCCCTATTGCAAACCCACTTGCATCACATTTCACTTGAAATGTCTTTTGGAAATATGGCAACACCAAAACTGGTTGTTCTGTGATCTTCCTCTTCAACAGATTGAAACTTTTTTCAGCCTCTTTTGTCCAGTGAAAAGACTTGTGCCTTTTCTTCACTGTATCCATCATCGCTACACTAATTCCACTGAAATTCCTGATGAATTTTCAGTAGAAACTAGCCAATCCATGAAAACTTCTCACCTCAAATATACTCTTCGGTGATGGCCAATTCTTGATTACCTCCACCTTATCTAGATCCATCCTCAACTCATTTGTAGAAATAAAAAACCCCGAATAAATGATCTCTGTCTTCATGAATGAGGACTTCTTCATGTTTATCAACAACTTCTCCTACTGTAACCTCTGCATCACTGTAGCCAAATGCTTTAGATTCTCTGCCATTGTTTTATTGAAGATCAGTATGTCATCCAAATACATAATGAAATTTTTTTCGATGAACTCCCTCAGGACTTCGTTCATCAACCTCATGAAGGTACTTGGTGCATTTGTTAATCCAAATGGCATAACAAGCCATTCATACAACCCTTCGTTGGTTTTTAATGTTGTCTTCCATTCATCACCCTCTCTCATATGGATTTGATGATAACCGCTTTTCAAATCAATCTTTGAAAAATATTTTTCTCCACTCAAGCAATCCATCAGATCATCCATCCTTGGCAATGGAAATATGTACCTTATGGTTATCTTGTTAATCTCCCTCGAGTCAGTACACATTCTCCAGCCTCCGTCTTTCTTCGGACTGAGTACTATTGGAACAACACACAGACTCAAGCTTTCTGTGACCAAACCTTTGTCCAACAAATCCTGGACTTGCCTTTTAACCTCTTCATTCTCTTGTGGTGTCAATCTGTATGTAGATTTGTTTGGAAAACTGGCTCTTGGTATGAGATCAATGTGATGACTCACATTTATGATCGGTGGAAACGAACAAGGTAATTTGTCCACTACTATATCAGTGAACTCTTCGAGCAGTTCCTGAACTTTGTCTGGTAAATCATCCACCCTTGTGCTGGTCAAAACAATATTAGGCTTTCTGACCACAATGAACTGTGGATCCTCCTTCTTATTAACCTCTGTAAGAATTTCCTTCCCACTCATGAGAAGTACAATGTTACTTACTTCCGGTTTCACCTCCTTATCCTTGATTGGAAGCAACCTGTGAGTCCTCCCATTCTTCTCTAGGGTGTATGTGTTCATTCTCCCATCATGAATCACATTCCTATCATATTGCCATGGTCTACCCAACAATAGATGACAAACATCCATAGGAATGACATCACATAGTATCTTATCATTATATCCTCCTATCTTAAAATCAACTAAACATTGTTTAGTGATAGTTACATGGTGTCCTTTTTGTAGCCACGAAACTCTGTATGGGCTTGGATGATCAATCATCTCCAGCTCCATATTTTCTACCATATCCGTAGAAACGAGATTATCCATGCTACCATTGTCCACAATGACCTTGCATACCCTGTCATTGGTCTTGCAAGTAGTCCGAAAAATTCTGGTCCTTTGGACTGAACTCTCCAACTCCTTATCTGGTGTCAAAAGATATTTTCGCATCATCATCGATCTTCCGCCTTCAGCGTCTTCCGCCTCAACATCCCTCCTCTGTTCTTCAGTGATGTGAGCTTCTCCACTCTATTTATTTTTATTTGGACACTCATAAGACTTGTGCCCATTCTTTCCACATGTGAAGCAGGTTATTACTCCACCTCTTCCTCTTCCTCTACCTCTAGTACGAGGAAAAGTATTGTTATCAGCATAATATCCTCTCTGCTAAGTATGCTGCCCTCACTGTTCAACATATTGACCTCTCTGTGAGGTTCCCCCTCTCTCAGTTCGAGTCTGAGGTTTCTTCCAATCCTCCTTGGGCTTCTGATATTTATCCTGGGAAACTAATTTGCCTCTGGGCTGACTTCTGCCTCAGCCTCTTTGACCTTTCTTTCAGCTCAGCTTCTCTTCCACTTTCAAAGCCATATGATAAGCATCTTCCACCGTTCGTATGGTTACCATGCTCATCTCATCCTAGATATCATATCTCAGGCCATTGTATCTGGAAACTTTCTCATCATCTCTCTCCCGATGACCTGCCCTGATGTTCAGCTTGTAGAATTCCTCAGTGTATTCTTTCATTGTCATCATCTTCTGTCTCAATTTCTGCATCCTCATGAATAGAGTAATTTGATAATCCCTGGGGATGAATTTCGCCTTCATCTTTGCGATCATTCTGTCCCAGATTTTGATTTTCTACTTGTCTTTGCAACATCTGTCATCTTGTAGTTCATCCCACCACAATGCTGCATGTCCCTTCAATATTGTGACAACATGCTTGAATTTCTTGTCCTCTTCAACATCTTCATAGTCAAAGTATGTGTACAGAGCTCTAATCCAGTCTAGAATCTCCTCTACATCCATATTTCCCTCATAAACTGGAATGTCCATCTTCTCTCTTGCACCCATCCTTGCAATAGCTCTGATCAAACGTTCGTTTGATGCATCTTTAGCTGCAACTTCTTCTTCATGTTCAACCTCAATATCACTTTCAGAATCACTAATATCCCCAGCACCAACTGTACGTCTTTGTGTCGTCTCCATGTCTTCGAGTCTAGCTCGTAGATCACACATCTCTCTCTCCATAGCTGGATTTGTCATCTGCCGGCCTCTTATTCTCAGCATTTCCCTATCCTCTTGTGGATCGGGTGTTTTCCTATCCCTTCTCCTTGGTAGCATGGTGAATTCTTCTTTTATTTTTCTCTGTTACAGAAAACAAAGAGCCTTTATGTTCTCTGATACCAAATGATGTCGACGCGCACTCCCTCCATAACCCTCAGGTCGGAAGGTCCACGTCAACACAGGATCTTTCCCTTACATCGGCTCGAAGAACTCTAAACGGATCTTCTATTTCCCTATCGGGAAATCTCCACCCATAGGAAACTCTCATGGGATCCCCTCTTACACTTGGGAGATTGGACTTCGCAACTTCTTCGCGAATCCAGTGGTCGAGTGTTGGTCTCTTGAATCCTCGAAACCCGACAACAGTCAATGCTGACCTTTTCCTTTTCCTTTCGAGATTTTCCCTATCGCGATTTCGACGATCGTGATGTCAAACAACTCATCTCACTGACTCTCGAATCTCAATTTGCCGAAACTCTGATACACTCGTGAGCTTTGACTTTTCAACGCCCCTTTACTCCATCGAGACTTCGGATTTCACAATATCGTGAATCCTAATGCAATGAGTTTGGGACTTCACCGCATGAAACTCCAAAATTGTGTGCCACCTGTCCACTTGCTGACTCCACTGTGGCCCACACAATCCTCTTAGTCGTCGGGATTTCGCTTTTTGTGATATCGTGATTCCCGTTGCCAAGTTTACAGGACTTCTACCCACGAAAACCCGATATGGAATTCCACATGTAAATCCAACGGCCTTTGTGGCTTGGATCTACGGTCCTACCCCTCCTGAGATTTGAAACTTTAGGGAATACTTCGCCATATCTCCCCTGTTCCTTCGCGAGATCTAACGGCTCACGGGACTTCACGAATTATCCTCAAGGAATTCCAACCGTCAGTCCTTCCTGGATGATTTATGCAAAATGAACCAACTATTCATTCGTGAAAACTTGTTCACCTGCACGTAAACTTGCGACGCCTTCTAAACACTCCACGACACAAGCTTCCTGTGCTTTTCTTTGGTGATCGAAGGTCCTATACCTCTTGAGCTTACTCTTAGCATCGATTCCTAAAGAAGAATCTTGCACGCACTACTTGCAGAAACCTTCAAGCACTTCCAAGTGTTGAATCCTTTCGAATCTACGCACACCTGCAACAGCAGTCTCAAAATGCTTCACTCAGGTCCACAACCCTAAGACTTCGCTCAGCCTACGCACTCCTTGCACGGATCCTATGCCCAACTACACTTTTGAGTGAACGAGAACAAAAGATAAACTACTTGAGTCCTTCGGTCAACGCACTCCTTGCGAACACTTCAACTGCATGCCTTGCAGGAATTCTTGCTCAAGTAGAGAAACAATTGAAACTCATTCCCTCACCCTTTCCTCTGAGATTTCAAACTCAAAACATGAAATCATATACACAGCATATAAAGCAAATGTATAACAAGAAGAAAACATTCATGAGCATATCATTTAACATCAACACACAGAGAACAAACACGAAACCATGAATTTGAATCAAGCTCTTTCTATTAATCCAAATATCTGTACATGGGTGTTCTTACACAACTCTCTGCTTCTCCTCTATGCTCTTCATACACTAATGTTGCTTCCTCTATGTTACAATACACAATGAGGGTGTCTATATCGCGTTTCCCTCTTGCGCTCTAAAACTGTCTAATATACACATTCAATTCTACCTACTTGCATTAACTACTTTAAATGCCTTCTACCTACTAAGGACGAGAGAAAATTGCTCAAGGTACGTTTACATTTTACAAGTGTGCTTCTTCTTAATGACTTCATTTAAGATTTTGCAATAACTCCAAGGTGATTTCAAAATTTGCGTTGGCGCTTGTCCAACTGTTCGTTGTCTTCGCATTGGCTCGCTTGAATGTTGGCGATGCTCCTGCATCATAAATGCTTTTGGGTGAATCAATAATTTTAGAAAGGAAGATGAAGGAAAAATTTATTGCATTACTTGTTATAGACATAACAACAAAAGAGAGAATAGAGGGTGATCTATTAAGTGATCACAAAGGAGAGAATTTATGGGGTGTAGCAAGTTGAAACAATTTGTTGGAGAAGTTGATCAGTTGGTTGGGCACATTTCCATCACCATCTCTTCATGTTGTGCATCGCCTAGAACAATAGTTGAGTTGATTTGAGATTTTGGACAAGTGGATCAACCATAACCTTTGGATGAGGTATCTCTTCAGAGAGTTACAACAATTGGTTAACAATAGTATGACTTGATGTTCAGGAGTTGGGTGCATGGTTCCTTGAAGTACAAGAAATCAAGGTGTAGAGATGGGAAGACATTGAAGATGCATTTGGTCGATTGCATGAAAAGTTTGGGGCTTAGACCAATTTTTGAAGTGGATGGATGGACTTAGCCTTGTATCATAGCGAAGTTTTTGCAAGTTTGTGGAGCTATGAGCAGTGATTGAGGGGATTTCATGTAGAGAGTTGGTTTCTTGGGAAAGTGAATGCCCAGGATAATAGGCATGAACCATGGGTGTAGCCTTGTATCTAGACCTTTTGATACTCCCTTCTCATTTAATGCAAGGATCGCATAAATATTACATCCCTTGCACATTCTCTTCCGTAGCTGCAAGGAAGAGTTGAACCTTAGGGAAAATCCTTGGTTCCGTCCTACAATCATGTGTCTTTGTCCGTCATCATCGACCAGGCTCAACCGTTTTGTCTCACAATTAAGCATCACTTCATGCGATTCCAACCATTCCATACCAATCAGGACGTCATAAGATCCTAAGATCATGATGTACAGGTTGGCCCTGGGGAAAAAATCTCCCAGGTTAAGGGTATATCCCGTAACCTTTCCTCCAACATTATGTTTGGCTCCCGAAGCCATCTCTACAAAGATAAACTCATCCTATTCAACTTCATTTACCTTAATACTTTTTAGAGCTACACCAGAAGTGAAACTCTCGGTAGCACCGAGATCTATCAAAATACTAAGGGTCTGGTCAGCGACAGTAGCTGACGTCTCGAGCATAGTTGACTAGTGCTCTGCCTGGAAGTTATTCACTACTATATGAATCCGATGGGCCTTTCCCAAATCTCCCACAGTAGTGGGTCTAGCTGATCCAGATGATCTAGTCCTCTCCATCGGGAAGTTGCACTGGTAGTGTGGCTCCCCACACGTCCAACAACCCTTCTTCAGTCCAATACTCCTAGTATCTGAAGTAGAAGATGACGGCCCACCAGCCTGGAAACCTAGTATGTTCTGCTAAACAAGCCTAAATTGTTGTTGTTGTGGTATATGTTGTTGCTAATGATGTGGTCCCCAATAAGGTGTTTTTTTTTGAGGTGTCGGTCACCGCGGTGTAGTGAAACTGGATCCTTTATGGAAGCCACGATATCTAGGCATATGTCTGGCTAGTGTCTGATGCTACTGCGCTCCAGATTACACCCACCTTGCTAGTCTCACTAGATTCCTTCTATGAACCCCGCTAACAAGCTCCTCCTCTTCTATGAGGGTCTTCTGGATGACATCATGCAAGTTCTGAGGCACCAAAATCCTAACCTTTGCACGTGTGCTTCCATTAAGGCTTAACATGAACCTATTGACTTTAATTTTCTTAGTATTAAGATGCAGAGCATACTGAAGCAGCTCCATAAAATGGGCCTCATACTCCGGCACCGTATGGCCACCCTATCCTAAGGCATTGAACTCGTTGAGCTAACGTTCAATGAATTCCTCTAATAGGTACCTCTCTCGGAACCTCTCCTCGAACAGTTCCCATGAGATGTCTTCGATGGTCATGTTCAATTTTGGTAGGAGAATCTTCCGCCATAGAAGAGTGCTCCTCTTCAGTTGAAAGACCGCCATGAAAACCTTCATGTTGGAGGTATATTCGCAAAGTGAAAATCACATCGCTATATTATCCAACCATGCCTCGGCAGCTAAGCCGTCCGGGGCACCAAAGAACTTGGGAAATTTGACCTTCTCGAGTTCTCGGTGAATGCTGCCAATACAAATCAGAGCACGTGGTGGACCCTCAAGGGGTGCCAACACCTTGACCTCCTTTCTATCCAAATGGTTGATCAGTGCCTCATACATGCACTAAAAATATCTCATCAACCCAACCACATCACCCACCGCTATCTGCTCCTTCTCGACAACCTGTTCATCTCCCTGGGGGTTAGACCTCTCAGGCGTGGATGCTCCTGGGGGCGTCATGTCTCCTCCCTTAACACCCCGTCATCTGCCTCCATGAAATCCTCTAACCATGATTACCTACATGAACACAAGTCAACTTAATTAGCAACATTATAATAAATATCATATCAACGGAATCCATAGTGATAACAAGTTGCAGGTTGAACCTGCTCTCACACGATATGTAACACACCCATCATATGACTATAAGTGAAACAAAAAGTGCATTTTTTTTTTTTTACTGGATGACAACAACGATTACAGCTAAATGACACATCTGACGGTGAGCATATAGATAGAAGACAACTACAACTCCACACATTAGCACAAGAACAGCTGGGCGAAACATGCGTAAAACAACAAGGAGAAATGACTACCTGCCTGACGCAAACATGACCACGCCTACAAGCTAGGGGACAACATCCCCATCTTGACACAATGGCCTTGATGACCATTTTACTGGAACCTCAATGGTGCACAACCAACTCATGATGGAGTTCAACCCAAGCGCCAATATCAACTTACAATGAACAACAATACTCACACGAAAGACACAGACTCCGGCCAAGTTATCATTCACCTCTATCCAATAGGGTGCACCGTGATCCCCTCATCATGGTTCATGTCGTCCCCAGGTGATAGGTGCGGTGATAACCCTGGCGCTACCTAACCTATCTGTATCAAGGACTCAAGACAAATCTGACACGCTAAGGGCTGAAATAACTGACAGGAAGTCTACGCCTATGCCCCTAAGAAACAGTAGACAAGATGCATGAAGACATCACTCAAGAAATGTGCAATCCATTAAATGACTCGACGATGACCAAGAAGCCCCAAGTTTAAGAAAGAATTCTAGGTGCGAAGGGTAAACTATCGTAACCAACCATCTTATAACTCAACATTAGGACTTGTCTAACAAGGAAATCCTATTATTTGATAAGAGTCAACAACAAGCTGGTATGACTTTTATTAGTAATAAATGTTATTATTTCCCTCAAGGTCTAATCACTCCAGGAATAATTTAGTATAGGTAATTATTTATTACGTCTCTCCTGTTATACACTAATTCTCTGCCACCTAAAGATATTGTATATCTCGGTCATATACTAGCCTTGATATCTCATATAAATGCTATGCTACTAAATAAAATAAAGGCTGCAATAAAATGGATGTGCTTGATCAACATATCCGTTTAAACCATCAATGTAGTGTTGTCTATTTCTGTCATGGTTAACATTTATATAACAAAACGAAATTGGCAAGAGTTTAACTATAAATCCCAGACATGAAAGTTAAGATATCAATTGTTGTCAGTAAACTAAATGTTGTAATTACTAGGGAATTGACCGCTAAATTGTTGTTCCAATATAAAATCGCTATCATAATTTGTCTACGTGGATTCGTTGTCAAACCTAGTAAATATATGTCTAAAAAGGAATGAAAAGCTGGTAGGATAATAATCAATGTTGCCATGCAACCACATGAAAAACATAATTTTTGTCAATTAGGTAAAAACGATGTAAAGGTAAACACCAATCATTAAAACATTGTCTAGAAAACAAATATGTAAAAGAAGGGTTACTATCATTGTCCGGCAGATGTAAAACATAATCTTCATAATGGTAAAAATCTCCATGCAGTAAAGGTAACAGATAACAGTTTTTTTTTAGAGGCAAAATCACAGTCTTCATAAAGGCAAACTCGCAGTCTCATAAAGTCAAAATCATAGTATTTAAAATGGAAAAATCGCAGTCTTTATAATGGCAAACAATTGGAAAACAATTGGAAAATTGTAAACAATTGGAAAATTGCAGTCTTTAAAATGGCAAAATCGCAGTCTTTATAATGGCCAAATCACCAAGAAAACAATTGGCAAATTGCAGTCTTTAAAATGGAAAATCACAGTCTTTATAATGGCCAAAATCACCAGGCAAACAATTGGCAAATTGCAATCTCTAAAATGGAAAATACACATCCTTTATAATGGCCAAAATCGCCAGGAAAACAACTGGCAAATTGCAGTCTTTAAAATGGAAAATCATAGTCTTTAAAATGGCAAATCATAGTATTTATAATGTCCAAATCACCAGGCAAACAATTGGCAAATTGCAGTCATAACAGGTGGCCAAAATCGCCAGGTGACAATTGGAAAATCTCAGGTATAATATGCAACGATTGCAGTCTTAATAATGGAAAATCGCTAGTTAAACACCGAGAAAATGATTGTGTCTCTAAAAGTGGAAATTCACCTAGTAAATAAAAATGAAATGTAAACTTAAGATGTGGAAAATCACCAAGTAAACACAAGCAACAAATGTATCTTTAAGAGTGGCAATTCATCCAATATATAAAAATGAAATGCAGACTTAAGAAGTGGCAAATATCCAGGTAAACACAAGCAACAAATGTGTCTTTAAGAGTGGCAATTCGCCTTGTAAATAAAAAGAAAATGTAGTCTTAAGAAGTGGAAATCGCCAGGTAAACACCCATGATTTGCAGTCTTAATTCATTGTCAAATATTAAGGTCCAAAGTATACAAATTGCAGAAAAATATGCCCCCCCACAAAAAAAAAAACAAAAAAAACACATAGTTAAATAGCCAGGAAGGCATTACCAAGAAGAATTAAATTATCCAACAACATTTGAAAAAAAAAAGTAGAGTTAGAAATTTCGTAGTTGAGGTTGTTGAAATGCAAAGAACACTAAACACAATTTTCAAATGCTGAGAACAATTAGGATGCAGAAGTGATATAACAAGGAGAGATCAAACAAGGAAAAGATCAAGGTGTGGAGATAAGAAGGGGTAAACTTCTAGGAAAACACATCCTTGACTCATAATCCACATACAAAAAAGAAGGGCATTAGAATCTATAGGTCATTGTGCACCGAAGTAATGACTATTGATTCGGTTGTTGGATGACTGCTCAGGCGTGGACTGATGAACTAGGGATGAGGATGAAAATATCAACTCTTCACAACAATCAAGAAAACCAAAGGACGATCTCAACACACAGGGATCGAAATCCAAGGGAATCAATCAACAACAAGCTTAAGGCTATGGGGAAAATAATTTATCAGTTAAAATGTTAAGTCAACATTTTCCTTACCCAATTAAAAATACAGAATTGAAAGCATGAGGTATAATACGAATCTACCATGTAGAATCAAGTAAGAAAACCATAGCCCAAGTTGTCTGCTCTGAGTTGTTATCCTATGTGCTCTGTGTAGCTCCCTCTTGTCGACCGATGAGACTTCACTGGTACCTCCCAGCCAACGCTAGGGGTACTCTTCTTCCCCCTTAGCCCCCCAAGCCACAAATGGGCCAGGCACACTAAAAAAAAGAGAATATAGCTCCCATCTATAATGTCCCCCACCTCTTGAGGAAGAGGTTTGGAAGACTTAGTGATCTAGGTGTCCCCACTAGGCCATAGTCTCGCACTGAGGGGAAAGGTCAACTAAACTAAGTTTATATTCTTAAGTTGACTTGATAAAAAGGTGAAAAAGGAGTTAAAAGATAACTCAATATAGAAATAGAAGAGTTGGAGTTGGAGTTGGAGTTAGGGTTAAATCTAGGAGTTAAGTTAACTCAATAGGAAAATAGAAGAAAAACTATAAAGAGAAGGCTAGGACGCACTTCTTGAGCATTCTAGATTTTGGTAATTGTTTTTTATTGCTCTTGAGCATACAGTTTGAGGGTTTTTCTATCACAAACCCTTGTGAGCAACTTAGTGGTGAAAGACCCATTTACCTTATTCCAAGCTTGGTCTCAGGGATGAAATACTCTACCCACGCCATTCTACACTCATCATAGATCCACCTATCAATTCAAGAAGCAACCAGGGCCATACTGTTCAGGAATTTCCAGTAGGGGCACACCATCATTTCAAGAAGAGATCGATCCAGCCAATCAGGAGAGCTTGGGGGTATTCTGGCACTTGGGTTTTACTTGTAGGTTCTCAACTATCATTTTGGAGGTTTTCTTGAAGAGTTATCACCATCAGATCTTCAAATACGGATTGGGATGGCCTTGAGGCAAGGAGGGCGTCCCGTGTTTCAATATTTCTCAGATCTAGGGATTTCTACCTAGAATCTGGATCCGAGACTTCTCCTACAGGGTTTCCACATCCCAATCTATCATTCCAGAGAGATTCAGAGGTTTTGGAGGTGTCCTTTATTCAAAATAATTTATTGAGCTATCGAGGGTTTCAAGAAGGTGCAAACTACATTAGGGTTTCATCCATTGAAGGAGGAGCATCGAGTAACTGAGATTCAGACTTTCGAGAGGGGTTTCCTTGGCCTTGATCTACATCTTGATAAAGTTTGGCACGATTTGAGTACCTCCTTCAGCCAGGCCGAAATATTGGTCCCTTTCAGCCAATAGGACGTACCAGCAGTCAGGAAGGGTTGAGCGTTCACCTATTGTTGGCACTTTGGATCTTCAGGTTATATTCAATCTTTGGAGGGATCTTTTGTATTAGCGAGAGGATTTTGTAGAAGCTCATATCTATTATCTATTGCAGCCATCTAAGGATTATTCCAGATGTACTCTCTATATTGTATCTGGTTCATGCTTTCATAATAAAGGTCAGATCTATGCTTGTTTTTTCCATATTTGAGTATTCTTGTGATATTGCACGTGTTGAGTAGATCTTGTATGAACACCATTTAAATAACTAGAACAAACCCTAAGGCTGAAACATCAATAGCAACTTGCACAATAGATAATCAACAAACACAACAGTGGTAGTTAGTGTTTTCAAGAAAAAAATTGGCTTGGGATCATTATAGTGGTATCAAATCTCTGATCTTTTCAACCTGTGAGGATTGGCGCATGCATCGGTACAATGGTATATACATGGGAAGAAAGAAGAAACAGGCAAGTGAAACAGAGGCGAAAATGGAGGGGTCAGGTGAGGAAGAATCCTAGGGCATGGCTTACTTGGCAAAAGAATTCAATAAATCCATAAACCAAATAGAAAGTAAATTGGTCATTCACCTACAAGGGAACTATGACATAACCCGCAAAGGACAAGCTGAAATTACTGAGAGTTTGAAAAAGGTAGATGATAACCTAAGGAAGGTGGATGAGAACCAGACTAGGATAGACAATCTATTACTGCAGATAACTCATAAGGGGAAAGGAAAAAAGATATATGGAAACATAGAGACTAGTGGTTCACAGGGGGGGAACAGGTACAACCCAAAGAAGGCTCCCAGGTATAATCTTGAGAAAATTTCCTATCATCAGTCCGAAGGGAGCCATGGAGGGGGCACCCCACATGGGCAGATGGGTAGCAGGGCTACTCCTAGACCATACTTACCGACGTTCACAGATGAACAGTCACAACAGGAACAGGTGGATGATTTTCTTGAGAAGATGGTTTAGTGTACCAAGGAGTACCATGAGATAGACTTGGGAATTCAGAGACAGATTTCCCTGGATCAATAATGCCAACTTAAGCTCAGAAATAAACCTAAGTTGAATCACATAAGAAATTATGAGTTGGAACGAAGGATGGGGAAGATAGAAATCCCATACTTTGATGGTACGGCCAAGATGACAGCACATGCATGGGTACAGAAGTTGGATACTTATCTACAGCTCAACCCCATGAGAGAGATGGAAGCCATCAAGTTTTCCACCTTGCACTTGGATGGAAAAGATCATGATTGGTGGTACCATGGATTGATCACCCTAGGCCACAATCAAATCATGGCATACACAAACTTCACTCAGAGGCTTATTGACTGTTTCAATCAAGGGGATCTGGAGTTGCCTTTCAGGGAGCTCACACAACTCATACAAATAGGTACACCAGAGGTATACATTGAAGAATTTCAGAGACTAGCAGTCATGGTGCAAGAGATCTCACCAACCAAACTTATGATGTTGTTTACTGAAGGGTTAATGGAACCCTTGAGGGGTTGGGTAAAGGCTTTCAAGCCCACCAATCTACAGGATGCTATTTGGAGGACAAGGGACCTAGGGCCAAGTGCCAAACCAAAACTTACCCCTAGACCACCTCTTAACATCGGAGGAAGAGACCAGAGACCTTCTATGAACCCAAGAGGACATGACCCAAGGGGGTTTGATAGGGGTCGCGGCAGAATAAATAAAAACACTAGGAGGGAATTGAGGAGGAAGCAACTCTGCTTCACATGCAAGGAACCATGGAACCCATCACACAAGTGCATGGTACATGGCCAAGTACACTACATAGAGGTTACTTGGGACAATGAAGAGGAGGAAGATTATGGTCAAATACGGAATATAGATGCCGAAACCATAGAGGCAACAGAAGAGGAGATTCTAGAACATGATAGTACAGTTGAGGAGAAGGCCACCTTGGCATCTATCAACAGGGTGCCCAAATTCAACACCTTCAGGATGAGAGGGGTCTTGCAGGGGTAGAGAGTGTCTGTATTGATTGATGGGGCAACCTCTCACAAATTCATTGACATAGCATTGTTGAAGAGGAGACATATACCCACAGTCGAATTTGAAGGGTTCAAGGTAGAAGTAGCAGCTGGTAGTACTATGCCCTGTGACAGATACATTCCAGGTATGAAGCTCACCTTGGGAAGGCATGAGTTAGTTCAGGACGTCTATGTGATGGACCTTCGAGATACTAACATCATCCTAGGGGTACAGTGGCTCAGCACATTAGGGCTTATCACCATCAATTACAATACCATGGAGATGTCCTTTGTAGAGGAAGGAGGAAAAAAGGTCGTGCTCAGAGGCATGACAGGTAATTCTGTTAGGGTGGTTACAACCAAGAGGATGGAAGCCATCTTCAGGAGAGAGGAAATTGCGTATGCAACAGAATGTAGGATTTCAGCACGTGTGGATGAGAAGGGTAAAGTGCACTACACCCCAGAGATCAAAGAGATCCTTAACATGCACCATAAGGTGTTCAGGCCGATTCCTCCAGGTGTGCCACCAGACAGGGGGTTTGAGCACATCATTGAACTAGAGGCAGGGGCTAAACCAGATATCACCACACCCTATAGACATCCAAAGATGTATAAAAATGATATAGAGAAGGCCATCAGGGAGCTTCTAGACATGGGACACATTAGGCCAAGCTCTAACCCTTTTGCTTCTCCAGTAGTCTTGGTCTAGAAGAAGGATGGGACAATGAGGATGTGCATTGACTTCCGGGCCTTGAATAAAAAGACGATCAAAAACAGGTATCCTATACCCAGGATTAATGAGTTGCTTAATGAGTTGCATGGAGCTATCTACTTCACAAAAGTTTACCTTCATTCTGGCTACCATCAAATCAAGATGAGCGAGGAGGATATCTCGAAATCAACTTTCAGGTGTCACTACGACCATTATGAGTTCTTGGTAATGCCCTTCGGGCTAACCAATGCCCCAACCATGTTTCTGTCTTGCATGAACCATGTGTTCAACAAACAACTGAGGAAACACTTGCTAGTATTCTTTTATGACTTGCTCATTTACAACAAGACGTGGGAGGAACACCTTCGACATGTGTACCAAATATTGTCGATCATGGAGGAATAGTCACTATACGCTAAGGAATCCAAGTCTGAGTTTGGGATGACAGAGGTGCTCTACTTGGGACACATCATAGTATCAAAAGGGGTATAGGTACATTAGGAAAAAATAACAACCATTAGGGAGTGGCCTACTCCTAAGACACTCACGGAGTTAAGGGGATTCCTAGGCATATGCACATACTACAAAATATTTGTCAAGGGGTTTTCTCTAATGTGTGCACCCTTGATCGATCTGACCAAAAAGGGGGCCTTCAAATGAAGTGAAGAAGCTCAAGCCACAATGGAGAAAATTAAAGAGGTAATGAGCACCTGCCCAGTTCTAGCCCTTTCATATTTCGGCCTACCTTTCACCTTGGAGTGTGATGCCTCAGGGGAAGGTATAGGGGTTGTATTGATGCAGAATAGGCACCCTCTTGCCTATGAAAGCTAGAAACGCAGGGGCCCTGAACTTCTTTACAGCATTTATGACAAACAAATGCTGGCTATCATGCATGCACTAGCCAAATTTCGGAAATATTTGGTAGGTGCATGGTTTGTGGTCAAATTAGACCATAACAATATTAAATACCTATTGGAGCAAAAGGATTTGAATGAAAGGCAACAAAAATGGGTAAGAAAAATATAGGCCTATGAATTTGACATTGAATTCGTCAAAAGGAATAACAACACAGTAGCGGATGCATTATCTAGGAGGCCATCCATTTTTTCCATGTCAGGTATGTCAGTTGACTGGAAGGATCACTTGATGGTGGAATATGCAAAGGATTAGTTCGCTTGTCAGCTATTGGATGGACAGATACAGGATGATAACTTCAGAGTCATGAAGGACCTCATTTATTACAACGACCAAATTTTCTTGGTTCTTGGATCGACTTTCAAAGCGAAGATATTACATGAATGTCTTAACTCACCAGTGGTAGGACACCATAGGATTGGTAAGACATACAGACAAGTGAGAGAGAGGTTCTCATGGAAGGGCCTCAAGGAATATGTGATTAAGCATGTCAAAGAATGCACTACATGCCAAGAGAACAAGGATGAGCACACTCACCCTACAGGACTGCTGCAACCCTTGCCCATTCCAGAGCACAAGTGGGAAAGCATATCCATGGATTTCATCATTGACTTGCCCAGAGCACAAGGAAAGGACTTCATTTTTGTAGTAGTGGACAAGTTGATGAAGTTTGCACACTTCTTTTCCATAGCCACAGACTTCAGTGCAGCATAGGTGGCCAAACTATTTTTCAGAGAGGTATTCAGATTGCACGGCCTACCAAAGACCATTATTAGTGATAGGGATAGCAATTTCATTACTTGCCATCTATGAGTCTCAACTTGACCCTTCCTTTTCCTATGATTCTGGTTGTCGAATCATTACCCAAGAAAACATTACCTCCATCATACTTTTCATATTCGCAGAACCACTCCCTGTGGGGAGTCATATGAAAGGATGCACCTGA
>ML785643.1:455201-478564 GCA_009831015.1 Picea engelmannii | reverse complement strand
CTCTTACCCCCCTACGCGCCCAGTGCAGGCACTCAGACACTACTACTCGTGCAAAGAATATAACACATACCCAACAGTTGGCACGACATTGACCCCTAGCACTAGCTATCACCCTCAGATGGACGACCAAACTGAAATAGTCAACAAATGGGTGGAAGGCTACCTCAGAAATTACGTAGCTAGACAACAAAAAGCATGGGTTAGATGGTTGCACTTGGGAGAATACTGCTACAACACCACCCATCATGTATCCATAGGCATGACACCATTCATATCTTTATACAACTATGATCCAATCTCCTTTATGGAGATTTCCTTTGGGGACAACAGAGCACCAATGGTGCAGGATTGGGTACAACAGAGCCAAGACATCCTCCAGGAGTTAAAGGATCATCTACAGAGAGCATAGAACCAATAGAAGGTCCAAGCAGAAAAGCACAGAGTGGAGCGTACTTTTGAGGTTGGCGACTTAGTCTATTTAAGGCTCCAACCCTACCAACAGACTTCTATTAAAAAAAGCAGAGCAGAAAATCTACAACCACGCTTCTTTGAGCCCTACAGGATCAGAAAAAAGATAGGCGTCGTAGCTTATGAGTTAGAGATTTGATAGGGCATCCAAATACACAACGTATTCCATGTATCCTTCCTAAAGAAAGCCATCTGCCAACACATCATTCCCATTGAGATATTGCCTCCCATGGATGAAGAAGGACAGCTTGTGTTGATTCTGGAAGAGATACTGGAGGTTTGAGAAAAAAATCTCCGGAAGAGAAGCATTAAGGAGTATTTGATCAGGTGTAAAGTCTTACTCATTGAGGATGCCACGTGGGAGAATGAACATATGGTATGGGAGACAGGTTTGGAACTGCTTGAGAACAAGCAATTTCAAGCAGGGGAGACTTTAATGTCCCCCACCTCTTGAGGAAGAGGTTTGGAAGACTTAGTGGTCTAGGTGTCCCCACTAGGCCATAGTCTCGCACTGAGGGGAAAGTTCAACTAAAATAAGGTTATATTCTTAAGTTGACTTGATAAAAAGGTAAAAAAGGAGTTAAAAGATAACTCAACAAAGAAATAGAATATTTGGAGTAGGAGTTATGGTTAACTCTAGGAGTTAAGTTAACTCAACAAGAAAATAGAAGAAAAAGTATAAAGATAAGGCTAGGGCGCACTTCATGAGGATTCTGGATTTTGGTAATTGTTTGTTATTTCTCTTGAGCATACAGTTTGAGGGTTTTGCTGTCACAAACCCTTGTGATCAACTCAGTGGTGAAAGACCCACTCACCTTGTTCTGATCTTGGTCTTGAGGATGAAATACTCCACCCACACCATTCTACACTCATCACAGATCCACTTATCGATTCAGAAAGCAAGCAGGGCCATACTGTTTAGAAATTTCCAGCAGGGGCACACCATCATTTGAAGATGAGATCCATCTAGCCAATCAAGAGATCTTGGGTGTATTCCGACACTTGGGTTTTACTTGTAGGTTCTCAACTATCATTTTGGAGGTTTTCTTGAAGAGTTATCACCATCAGATCTTCAACTATAGATTGGGATGGCCTTGAGGCAAGGAGGACGTCCTGTGATTCAATATTTCTCAGATCTAGGGAGTTATACCTAGAATATGGACCCGAGACTTCTCCTACAGGGTTTCCACAGCCCGATCTATCATTCTGGAGAGTTTCAGAGGTTTTGGAGGTGTCCTTTATTCATAACGATTTATTGAGCTATCCAAGGTTTCAAGAGGGCGCAAATTGCATGAGGGTTTCAGCCATTGATGGAGGAGGATCGAGTATTTGAGCTTCAGATTTTTGGGAGGGGTTCCCTTGGCCCCGATCTACATCTTGATAAAGTTTGGCATGATTTGAGTACCTCCTTCAGCCAAGCCGAAATATTGGTCCCTTTCAGACAACAGGACATACAAGCAGGACGTACCAACAGTCAGGAAGGGTTGAGCATTCACCTATTGTTGGCACTTTGGATCTTCAGATTATATTCAGTCTTTGGAGGCATCTTTTGTATTAGTAGGAGCATTTTGTAGCAGCTCATATCTATTATCTATTGGAGCCATTTGAGTATTATTCCAGATCTGCTCTCTATATTGTATCTCGTTCATGCTTTCATAATAAAGGTCAAATCTATGCTTGTGTTTTCCATATCTGAGTATTCTTGTGATATTGCGTGTGTTGAGTAGATATTGTATGAAAACCATTTAAATAACTGGAACAAACCCTAAGGCCGAAACATCAATAGGAACCCGCACAACAGATAATCAACAAACACAACAATGGTAGTTAGTGGTTTCAAGCAAAAAATTGGCTTGGGATCATTACACCATATCGCCTCGCAAGGCTGAGCTACCACTCCTCACTGAGCTGGGTATCCAAACTCCCACAAGCTAAGTCAGTCAAGTCTAAAATTCTACAGCGTAACGTTACGCATAATAGAAGAGATCCATCATCCTCCTCCTCCCTCCTTTATATAGTGTTTCTAAGTCACTTCCTTTCCCAAAATCCCATTTAATTTATTGTTCAATAATTTAATTCATAAAAATCCTCCCCGTACACGTGTCACCCATCCCCTTCATTGCACCATAAATTATTTTCATTAATTAATTTACTACTCCTATTTCCCTCACCCACCTAAAAGCATTCCTAGAATGGCTCCTAGGTGTCCCCACATTCCCTTACACATTTTAATGACTTACCCCCTTACTAATTTACTAGTTGAGTTTAATTTAGAAAGTTCTTAAATGCTATATACCTTACTAAGTTAGTCTTTTTGATTTTTCCTTGTGTTTCCCCTTTCGTTTTATATTTCCCACTTTTTCCTAGTTTCCTAATTCTTTTAAATTTCCTTCTTTCCCTTTTTATTTAAAACTCAAATTGGCAGGTGTAGAAAATTAACTTTTTCCCCTTTTCCTTTTTAATTAATAAATTTTTAATTAGCATATGTGATAAAATAATCATTTCCCCTTTTTTCCCCTTCTAAATTTTATCCCCCAAAATATTTTTATAAATTAATTTAATTAC
Source organism: Picea engelmannii (assembly GCA_009831015.1). NCBI lineage: Eukaryota > Viridiplantae > Streptophyta > Pinopsida > Pinales > Pinaceae > Picea > Picea engelmannii. The sequence goes on along the minus strand of ML785643.1, from coordinate 475,531 downwards.
TTACCACCTACTCGTCACATGATTAATGATGATTATCATTATTATTTATTTATTTATATTTATATTTTTATATAAATATATATATTTTTTTTATCACAAGTATCACTTAGGCCTAGACATTATTTTCCTGGGCTGGGAGACATTTTATTAGGGAAATTGCTTTGAATATTTCTCATCACATTATTCATTCTAAGGCCATATAGGTTCATTCATTTATTAATTAGCAATGCAACGTGCCCTTCAGGATGCACTACGTGCTCCAAGGGTGCCACTTGCCTCTTTTCATTTTTCTTGCGCGATGTGCCCTTCAGGACACACTACGTGCTCTAAGGGTGCCACTCACCTATTTATGTTTTTCTTGCATGGCATGCTCTTTAGGACACACTACGTGCTCCAAGGGTTCCATTGGCCTATTGACTAACTTGGTAGACATCAAAACCCCTAGAGTCAATACTCCGCCAGGTGATCTTGTGGGAGACTAAGGGCCTCTAAGGAATAATGACCCTCCCTTATTGCACGCCCCTTAGAATCATTGTGAGCGACTGTTGCAATCATCCCTCACGACATCGTGGGTCTTCTCGAACTAGGTAATTGTTAACCTACATTTCGAGCCATGAAGAGATTGCTAGTAGGTTGTGGCAGGTTTGTTGTCCACATCTCTCCCTCAACATCTATAGTTATCGTGCGTGACCCCTCTACTCCATATGTGAGTCTGTTCAACAAGATGTCGTCATCCTACATCATCAATGAATCATGTCAGAATAAAATCCATAATCATAACATCTAATCAGATGCACATAGGTCATATATACAACAATCAAACCCCAATTGTCCACTCCTTGACTCGGTCCGGAGTCCAAGGGGTTTCATTGATGCCTCTGCATCCTTGAGGTCCAAAATTTTGCACACTCAGGGAAACTGAGTCAATAGCACCTGTCTGTGTCAATACAACAAAATAACATGTCATCAATCCATAATGCCTCATAATCATAATCAAATGCCCAATAGTATAATAATCTGAATCACTTGAAAGCAAGTGTCCTCAAAGAATAAGTTTGCTCAGTGCGCACAAGAGCAGGATGTTACAGTATCATAGCGAAGGTTTTGCAAGTTTGTGGAGCTATGAGCGGTGATTGAGGGGATTTCATGTAGAGAGTTGGTTTCTTGGGAAATTGAATGTCTAGGATAATAGGCATGAACCATGGGTGTAGCCAAGGATTCCACTAGAAAGATATGGTCTATTTTGAGTTCTTGAATTTCCTAAGTTTTGCAGTGATTTGTTTGAAAGGAATTTAGATGACTTAGTGGCTCAAGTGTATTCTATTTATGTGGTGAAAACTGACAAATTTTGACGGTGAATCAAGTGGTGTAGATTCGAGGAAGTCATGTATCAGTTGGGGGCACCTTGATTGGATGAGTGTGTGAGGATATTGGACTGACCTGGTTGGACGAGTCCTATGGTGGACTTACGTGTATTTGGATGCAAGTGTGGAGGTAGCTTGAGGAAGCTTCTTAAATCCTTGATGACGTGTAGTGGACATGTTTATGTGGTGAAGAAAGTAGTGAGGTCTAGACATGCATTGTTTGAGAGGATGGATGTGGTTCCTTGGTTTCTAGTGCCTTATACAGATTTGTTGGGTCACATGATGACTTGAAAATCATGATGGCATTCCTAGAGCATGGACCCTTTCATTAGGTGCAAGGTAGTCTTGTTCTAGGAGATGGATGGAGTCAACAAAGAATTTGACCAAGAATTTTTGGGAGTCAACTTGAGTGGTAAGAATGTAGATAAAGTGACTTGGGTGGTGTTCAATATATTTTGGTATGAGACATTGGATGATGCATAGTGCACCTTGGTGACTTCTGGATGATTATTTGATGACTCAAATATCTAGGAGGTTCATTGGTTGAGGTTGGAAAAAGTATTGGTGTAAAGGTTCCTAAGGCATGGATGTTCCTTGAGGTGACTCATTCTACTTGGAGCAATTTGGATAGTTCATTGGGATGTTTGAGAAGTGTGTGTGTTTTGGTCACACTCATTGCATAATTTTAGTTGTGTTGACGTGAATTAACGAAAGGAGACGAGTTGAGGACTTTCCTTCATTTAGAGGATTTTGTGTACAAGATGATTGCACCATGAAGAGATTACTTGGACATGAGTGTTTCTGTTTCTTTTGGGAAACATGGTTGAGGGTGAAGCCTAACCATTCCAAGGCATAGCGAGGTGTATGGAGAGACATGTTCGAGTAATGATGTAGTGGGGAAAAGGTAGTATGGATGAGTAATTCTTGGTGCAAATGGGATGTTTCATATTCAAAGAAACAAATAAATATGGGGAGAATTCAACCATTGAAGCTAAAATTGTGGACTTGATTGTATTTTGAGCCACAAGGGAACAGTTGGTTGTATTTGTGTATGTGCACATTTCCATTGACTCTTCATATACTTTGATGTGATTCAGACATATTGTAGTAGATTGGCTAATTGTTCCATGTGGTGGACAATGGAGTAGATTTATTTTGTATGTATTTCTTTTACGATGACTTTATAGTGCAGCAAGGTGAGAGGAGACCTTTCCTTGGTATGATATTCTTGCATGGTTGGACTGAATTATGGAAGGAAGTATAATTACATACACACCAATAGGTTTGAAGTGTAACACTTAGACATTGTGGAGGATCTCATTGAGGAAGATAGGATGATGGAAACAATAGTGAAGCAAGGGTGGACACTTTCCTTAGTCTTTGGAGTTGGATAGAATGAGAGAGATGTGGAAAAAAAAGGCTAAGATCAGGCATGGAGATGCATATTTCAAGAAATGGATGTGATAGTTGGACTAGTTACCTAACAAGTGTAGGAATTGTGGTTAGCATTATGCAGATACATGACATAGTTGGTTGAAGTATGGACATAGACTTAAGGTCACATAATTTCAACACATAGGAAAAATATTAAAGTGAAGTGGGAAGTACCAGTTGTAGAAGGAACCGATAGAAACAACAGAACTGAACAAAAACAAAGAAAAAACATCACATTGAGATAATGTAGCAAAGTTGACGTACTTTCATCCTTGAATTTGAGTGAAGTGAACACATTGAATAAGACAATAGATCATGTAGATTTAGGTGAATTACAACTTGGTTGGTTTGTGAGAAACTTGGGGTTTAAACTTTGGTAGAATTTGGGGTTTCTAGTTGGCATGAAACTTGGGGTTTCCAACACACTTAGTTGTGATGGGGGTATGAGTTTTGGTGGAGACTTGGATATCACATATTTTTTGGATATTTATGAGTATGGTAATGAATTTATGTGGAGGAGGATGTAAGGTATTTGTGAAAAAAAGCATGATACCCTCTCCCAAGTCCTCAAGGAGAAAAAAAATTGGGTTTCTTCGGTACCCAAGTGTTGCACTAGTTGGGAAAGTGGGTTCCTTGGACATCAAAACGCACCAAGGTGATTTCCTAAGTATGAAGAAACCAATATATCTGGGCATGTCGATCTTAAGGGGCATGACGGTTGACAAGTGCATGGGTATGTTTGGGAAACCGGATCTGTGAAGGGGCACGATGATTCATTTGGGTGATTGGTGTTGATCAACTTAATTAACTTAAATATTGGAAATAAATTCATCAATCTTAGGGTGCAATATTGCAAGATACTAACACTGTATGTGGAGATACTATCACATAAATGACTATCTAATCTATAGAAAAGAACATTCTTCACACTTATTGAAATGAAATTATCCTTATAGCACGTGATGAATTCAAATAAAGAATGTGTAATATATGGAAACATGATCCACTGGATAGCACAAAAAACAAGTGCTTTGTTGTTTACGATATTACAATGTTTCACTTAAAGAAATCCTAAGTGTTCTTGTGGGTAGTTCTTGGAGAAAGTCTTGTTCCTACCTTTAATGACATTGTATTTTTAATTAAGAATGCAAGAATAACATGTAAAAGGTGATAAGAAAAAGACATTAATATATTTAACACACTCACATATGTAAAAGGAACTCACTAAGTTAACAATATAGAGTTTTACAGGCTTAGTTTATAAATCTTGCACTGTGATTTACCTAACGTTCATTACAACAAAATAAACTCAATTTTTTAGTTTAAACTCTAATGAGATCTATGATTTCCGCAATCAAAGTAATTTGATCAGTAAACTAAAAGGATGAATAAAATAAATGATAGTAATGAGGATCGATCCACACACACACTTGCACACAAAACTTATGTTGACAAACTCAAACACTATAATACTAACTTTGCAATCCCAAATGTTACAACTATGTGATTCAAAGACAAATAAATTTATCTCAAATTATGATTTTAAGGGTAATGAAATTGTCATTTATAAAACATGGTTGCAATGTAATTGTTCAAGCTACAATTGGATCATAACCCAATTGAAATCAAAACAAAGGTGTTGTCTACATAAACTAGTTTACAAACTAGAATGAATATATATGGAAACTAAGTTATATTTCTAGTGCATTCAAATTATGCAATTGAAATTGTTATAGAGTTGTGATGGTATCATGATTCCAATTGGAATGAATTCTATTGTTGAGCTATATAATGAACATTGTTAGATAATAAAAAACAACAAATTGATTGCACAAAATAAACAAGAACAAAGTTATTTTGTGTGAGGAATGAAAATAGAGTAAATATGTATATCAAGTAAACACACTTAGAGTCCCTATGCTAATTTCATAGAGTAACGATGGCCATATTGAAGAACCCTCCCAATTGGTGTCTCACTGCTTAAATAACTACAATATTGAGTTGAATTGAACCATGAACCGATATGAAAACACTGACATTTCTATTAAGCGATCTCAATAATACATTTTGATATAGAAATTATCGATTTCAATGTCTGATCTCTGATTTTCTTTGTATATATATCATACTACTCATCATTTACATTGTTTAGATCATGGGTTTAAATACAATATTGCATCCCAAATATGCACAGATTGACCCTCAATGGATCCCATGCTTTGATGCATTGGGTGCATCAAATAAATTGAATAAATCACAAAAATTGACACAAGTAGACTTGGAGGTGCCAAAATAACTTTGAAATTGTTAGAGCATATTTTCAGGACATGGAAATGTATGAGAATATCTCCAATTTTCGACCTCGATCATATTTGATTTTTGGTGCGTTGATCTGGAGGATAGTTGACCGTGATATTTTATTGTAATTTTCACTCTCCCTTCTCACTCTAGAACTGATGCAAGGAACATAAAATCATGTTGGAGTTGATACAAAGAGAACCCATGTCTCTATTTCCCTTCTAGAAGTTTGGAAGTATGACTAACTATGATGTGGGTTACCAGACCTCCATGTGGGTTATAGGGCCTGAACGTAGTTAACCACCATTCATAAAAAAACAAGTCTTTAATTCTTATAATTCATCAAAACGATGGGAAAATGCTAATAGAATTACCTTATGATCCCTTAAATGACCTTTACAGTAAAAAGTGATGAAAAGAGTGGTAATTGTGGTGAAAGGACTGTTTTTTATAAGTAAAAAAGGGTTCACTGGAAATTAAAATGGCATCCGCTTGGAGGCCTAACATCTCTCCCATGACCGTGGTTTTGTGTGCCCGTATGCAAGCAATACATGTAATTATTGGTGTAGTTGATGTTTTGGTAGTAAAGTCCTCAAAATTAAAAAACAAATCATCAATTATGTAACTAGTCAAGAGGAATTTCTAATAAAGATGTTGACACTAGGTTCCTTTCTTCCCTTTGTTGACTTGAGCTTTATTTCCAAGCTCTGGTTATGTGAGGTCAATGCCTAAATCTATTTATGCTTCTTTTTATTGAGTCTTTGGAGCTTCCCATTTTGTGTTATCAACTTATCAACTTTCCTCTACAAATGAGTTGGTTTCAAGAGAAGTAGGAAACAAACATTAACACACATAAATCAACAATAAGGAGAAAACTATACTCACAAAGATCACATTTTCATTAATGTACAATAATAATGCATCTCTCTCACACTAACACATTTGTGAGGCCTCATAATATAGAATTGAGATGATTACAACAAGATGTCAAATATAGCATAACCGTCTCCATAACTATCTCCACAATATCTCCATTAATATCTCCATGTGATATCCATCCCTAATTTCACTTGTTTTCCTCATCTTTCATCATACATAGACTTCTAGAATAAGTCTATTTTCATGGATACTAATGTCATCATATCATTAGTATGAATTATTATTTTATACTCCCCCTTAATGAATACTTAGGATTCAATCTAGATGTCTTAAGTTATCTTCATCATCTACAATCTTCTTCAACTTCATCATCATTTGTCGTCTTCATATGCATCTATTTCTTCAGTTGTTGTTGTTATCTTCCTGAGTTGTATTTGAGTCAATCATCTGAATTGCATCATCTTCATATCAATGATTTCTTTAGATTACCCTTGACCTACCGTGAGTTTTTTTATGGGTTACCCTTCAACCTTTACATCATACATAGGGTTTTCCTCGGATCACCCTTAACCATTACAAACTTGAACTGGTTTCACATTATCATGAACCATTAATTATACATAGTTTTGGTTGACGACAAAAATGCATCTATCGTTACAAAGTGGTTTTTGGTTTACCACGAACTAGTAAAAAAATACTTGACTCAAAGAAATGACTCAATAAACTGACAATTTTTTCCTTAACATGTTTAACTGGATCTAATGACAACTGACCTTTGGAGGACCAACTGATTAGTGAAATTTATATGAGAGATATTGTTGTACATCAAAATATTTCAACTTTTAAAATACTTTCAACATGGAAGTAAAGTTCTACCATTCTTGTACATCAATCCAACCACACTTTACCTGTACATGAGGCTTTGTTATCTCTCAATTCTAGCACTTATGATGATCATGAATTTAGAGACCAAAAATAAAACATGGATGTAAATTCCAACATTTTTCCTTTGCATGTTGTTTTCTTCCACACTGACTACAACATTGTTCCTGCTTGTGCACTTATTTTTTATTGAGGCTATAGATCTTGGTTCATTGCTTTTGTTTCTACTTGTACATGATTGGTTTGTTTTCTATGATAATGCTTTTACAAATTTGATGTCACCATTTCTTGTATTTCATTCATAACTAAGGCATACATTTATTGGTATTGCATGTACTTGTATGGGCTTATGAATACTTTGACAATTCTTTCATAAACATTTACCATCATAACCCATTTTATTCAAAATTTTTGAACCTATTCCCTTTTCTTATTTTCAAAGCAACCTATTTTATCACCATCACAATCATCATTTGAAGTATCATCATTTTTGGTCCCAGAAAAAGAGAGAGATATATGTGCATCAACACTAAAAATATTAATCAGATCACTTGTATCACAGGTTACATCACACTTCACTTGTTCTTGTTTTCACTATTTTACTTCATTTGTGAGTTCTAATAACACATTCTCCTTTTCCAACAATTATTGTTGCAATGATTCTATCAATTTGTCCTTTTGATCTACAATTTTAAAAATATCATCCATAAATTTATCTAGTTATGTCAACTTTGCTTCTAATGTGTCGATGTGTTGTGTAGAAAAACTAACAAATTCATGATAGAGTTCATTATCTCGTGTCCATAATTATGCAACATTGCCAATTATAGATTGATTTTGTCAATTATAGATTGATTTTGTTCTTGTAACCTGTCTATTTCTTGTAAATCATTATCAAGGTCTTGTTGTAATAGTTAAATTTCTAGATTAGTTATTTAAAGTCTTTTTAATCCTTTTATCATGTTTAAAAATGATTCATGATTGCTTGTAATCACACTCACTTGTCAATAAGTAATACAACAAGGGTGTAGGTTCAAACAATCACACACCCATCTTTAAAAATACAATGATTATGAGGGTGTCGAGTAAAGTGAACTTTTACTTGGACTCAATAAATGACCCTTTCATAACTTTTACTTTAATGCAATCTCTACAAAGATATACTTTTAACCCTTATATCCCTTAACTTTAATATTGACTTGAATCAAATTTACTTTCTCTTTAAAACTTAACAATATCAATAATCTTCTCACTTCACTTAACTTAACCTAACCTAACCTAACCTAACCTAACTTAGAATCATACTCAAAATTTAACTTTTTATATAATTTTTCACCTTTGTTTTGACAACTTAACATATTTCTATGAATCACTTTAACATATTTCTATGAATCACTTTTAAGGTGAAACCAAAATACCATAAGACTATTATAAATCCACACTCAATACCCTTGGACTCACACATAAATTTATGACTTCAAAAAAATTTACAATACGACTTTATGTCGTTTCTCAATAATTATCCTCTCAACTTTTCATATCTATTCCTTTTTAATTAAGAAAAAAAGTTCCATGAAACTTTTAATTTCGATGCCTGAAAACAAAACAAAATATATCCTTTCCATTTGCACTTTTTAATGATTTTTCTTTGCATTAGTAAATTTTTGGAGTGATCCACGCTTATGTCCCTTGGTCAATAGTTAGTCACATATCTCCTACGGACATTTCATGTGCCAGTCACAGGTTGCTCCACATGGGTATGCTACACCATTCAACAATCTCTCCACACACTGGTCAAACTATGCAACTATCAACCATAACCATGAACTACTTCAAGGACATAGATCTCCTTACAGAGAACTCATGGCTCTATAAGAAAGAAAGAATCAGTGGTCTACAGTCTCTCCACACACTGGTCAAACTATGCAACTATCCACCATAACCATTAACTACTTCAAGGACACAGATCTCCTTACAAAGAACTCATGGCTCTATAAGAAAGAAAGAATCAACGGTCTACAGTCTCTCCACACACTGGTCAAACTATGCAACTATCCACCATAACCATTAACTACTTCAATGACATAGATCTCCTTACAGAGAACTCATGGCTCTATAAGMAAGAAAGAATCAGYGGTCTACAGTCTCTCCACACACTGGTCAAACTATGMAACTATCCACCATAACCATTAACTACTTCAAGGACAYAKATCTCCTTACARAGAACTCATGGCTCTATAAGMAAGAAAGAATCAAYGGTCTAYARTCTCTCCACACACTGGTCAAACTATGMAACTATCCACCATAACCATTAACTACTTCAAGGACATAGATCTCCTTACAGAGAACTCATGGCTCTATAAGAAAGAAGGAATCAACGGTCTACAGTCTCTCTACACACTGGTCAAACTATGCAACTATCCACCATAACCATTAACTACTTCAAGGACATAGATCTACTTACAGATAACTCATGGCTCTATAAGCAAGAAAGAATCAGCGGTCTACATTATTAAGTGAATGCACATAAACACATACACATAGCCACAAAATGTGCCTTGATATGTTTCATTGACTTTCCAACTTTTTCCAATGCTTTATCATGAATGCAATATGAAGCAAAACACAGGATTCTCAACTGTCATACACCTCACACCTCACATATGTTGCTTGTCAATCTCCTGGCAATGGGAAAATGGTGCCCGAAGCTCTTCTAATTCTGCTAGAACAACATCGGCATCAACTACCACAAACAATACGCCTTCTCTTTGGTCAATGAAGGGTTTTATTCTATCATATTTCCATTGCAGATTTCTCGCTCTCAGATTTCAACATGCCTCTGTTCTAGCCTTAGATCATACTCACCTCGGATTTACATGCAACCTATAGACTTGATATTTGACTGTCATTTTTTTATTTCTACAGGCCTGCCATCACATGGACTGGTGCTCGATACATCTCTTCTCCAACAATGGTGTTCAGATCGAGTTTTTGTTTCCACGGGTGCAATATTTGAGTCCAAGAGAGCACATTTTTCTCATATAGCTGGAGGGCCAACGCTCCACCAAGTTTCCGATTTCATTCTAATAAAACTTACTCAGTGGGTAGCGATATTATTTATCAAGTAACATACGCCATCCTTCTTTCATCTACAACAATCCAACATTTCTCTCTCCCTCCTTTTTGGTTACAAAGAGATACTATAGATCCACAATCGCTTGGAAGAGTTTACTGACTTTTCCATGTGCTTTGAATTGAAACCAACATTTTTTTACTGGAGTCAAGCCATTTTCGATTCCTTCCTTCATCTCATGGAGGACTATTCTTGATCCTTTAATTGCTGGCATAGAACACGCTGCACATGAATATCTCGAGATTTTCATAACCATGATTTGATTGCCATGGATCTTGTACCACAAATGTTGGTTTCAAGAGAAGCAAGCAACAACTATTAACACACATAAATCAGCCATAAGGAGAACAATATAGTCACAAAAATCACATTTTTATTATTGTACAATAATAATACATGTCTCTCACACTAATACATTCATGAGGCCTCATACTTTAGTATTGAGGTGATCTCACACTATTACATTCATGAGGCCTCATAATATAACATTGAGGTGATTACAACAAGATGTCCAATATAACATAATATAACATAATGATATCCATAATTATCTTTTCATTATTGTAGAATAATAATACATCTCTCTCACACTAATACATTAGTGAAACTTCATAATATAACATTGAGGTGATTACAATAATATGTGCAATATAGGGTAACCACATTCATAACTATCTCCACAATATCTCCATGAATATCTCTATGTGATCTCCATCCCTAATTTCATTGGTTGTCATCATATTTCATTATACATAGACTTCTAGAATAAGTCTACTTTAATGAATAATAATTTTATCATATCATAAGTATGAATTATTCTTTCACTCATCACATTTTTATTTAATGACTACATTCTCATTTTTAATATACCTATCCAAGGTTAAAAATTATTCAACCTTGGCCTTCAATATATCAATTGGTCAATCTTTCCTCTCCAATCTAGAAGAGATCAACCTGGTATCTGGGGGAAAGGCATATTTCATAGGCTCATAACAGTCTATAGTGTTATCAATCTCATGAGGTACATGTGCAGATGGACCAACAGAGTGAAGGGATAAACATATAGATTTTTTAGGCTAAGAAGGTTTCTCTCGAGGTTTTTTAGATGTTTTAGGAACCCCATTTTTTCAATATGGATTATGTTCTATCGAGCATAGGAATAGATCTGAGACCCCCTGCTCCACTTTCTTATTTTTAAACTAGAATTCCCAAGGAAGCCCTTTTTATTGAGTCAATGTTTCCTCATATACAACAAGCACTAAATCACCCATGTGGGCCACACTACCATCAAACACCTTGGTTATAGAGGCATCATACCCATGAAATTTCTTGAGAAATGGAAGCCAACCTACTAATTTGAGGGGATTTCTAGCACTATACTCAGGGTATACCTCGAGCTCCCTCAGAGACCATGGATCTTGTCTTACTCTGTCGAACTTCTCCATGCCACCAAAATTCCAAATGTAGGCAAGTATATACGGTCACTCTGTTTTGAAAATGTTTGACTTCTAGTGGGGAACAAATATTTTGGGAATTTGGGAGATGGAGTATGAACGAATTAGAGAGTATTTTGAATCCTGGTAGTGATTGAAAATAAGTGGAATTCGAACGAAATGGATATTGAGTATAGGGATTTTTGGAAAGTTAGTTTACATTGATTTCAACTCTATATGAACTCTAGAAGCATTGATGTCAACCATAGTCAACCGTAGAAGAATCCCTAGAAAGATGGCTAAGTAGTTAAGTGGTTGAGAAGCCCCAAAGGTGTGGTCATGAATCCTAAAGTTGTTTGAGGAATAAGGACATGAATGATAGTGTAAATTCATGTAAAACCTTCATAGATTGATATTCATCATCATTCCATTTTCAACGGTAGGTGGTACATCACGTGGTTCCTCGTGGTTGAGGAGTTATGCCCTCTTGAAGTTGGAAGCCCTGAAGAATGGTTAAGAAGCCCCTAAATAGTTACAAATCATTAATTAAAGGGTAAAGTGGTTGTAACAAGAATCCCTAAAGTTAAGAAGATAAGTTACTTTGAAAAAGTATAAATACACCTCAATGAGTCTCTCATAAGAACATTCACACACACAAGTTTATTGAATATATTCTAAGTGAACAAGTGATATTTTGGTAAATCTTTTCATAGAAAATGTGAAGTAGAGAAGGTATGAAGGAGTGAAGTGTATGGATGTGACTAAAATATCTTTCTAAGGTTATCCAAGGGTCACAGTTCATCAAAGCATGGATGTTCGTGGCTCACAGTTCATCAAAGAGTGGATGAACGTGGGTCACAATGTAGAAAAGCATGGATAGGTTATCCACAGGTTGATAGTGGGCAAGGCATGAATGTACATGGGTTGTAGAAGAGAAAAGCACATATATCCACAAGTTGATAGTGTACAAGTATCAAATCTATGAAAATTATTGAGGAGGATGCTAGTACCAAGAAGTTGAGGCTGAGGAAGAGCTACATGTATGTAATCTAATGAACTAGGTATGTTACAGAAACAAAGGTATGTTTTACATGTGTTTTGAGGGTTTTGTCTTGATACATGCCTGAGGAATGGTTTGGATATTTGGGAATATGCTTTGATTTATACCATGGTGATGTTATGGTACATTGATTAGAATCATATATTGGCTATCTTGGTATCTGGTTTGGTATATGTCATGGTTGTTATAGACACATATTTGTGATGTTGGTTGAGGAACATTTATTGGTGATATTGATGCATGTTTGAGGAAATTCTTGATGATGTTATGGAACATGTTGCAGGTACATGCATTGGATGTTGTGGTACATGCTTAAGGCATTCTTGGTAATGTTGGTACTTGGTTGAGGCACATCATTGATGGTATGGTACATGTTTTGGTACAAGTTTTGGTACATGATATGGTATGGGTTTTGGTATATGTTATGGTACATCGTTGATGCATGGTATGGTATGGGTCGATGATGGTATATCAATGACAGATTGATAGTGAAAGGTTGATGTGATAGTGATAGTGAAAGTGACATATTGACAGTGATTGATTGATAGTGATAGTGACAGGTTGATATGATAGTGATAGTAGCAGTTATAGGTTGATCAATGGTAGTGACCATTTGAGCCTACACTTATATTTAAGGGAGGTAGGACATGGCAAGGAAATGGGGTTGTAGCCTCCTTCCGGTTGGACCCAAGAAATACAAGGGGTTGTACCTTCCTTCAGGTTAGATCCTATAAATCAAGGGATCGTAACCTCCTTCCAGTTGGATCTGGAGAACACACGGAGTTGGATCTTCCTTCAAGTTGGCACCTATAAACTAGGGGGTTGAAGCCTCCTTCCAGGTGTAGCTAGAGAATTCATGGAGTTGTAGCTTCCTTCAGGTTGGAGCCTATAAATAGGGTGTCGGAGCCTCCTTCCAGTTGGTTCTGGAGAAATGGGAAATTGGATATTCCTATTAATGCAATCTTGATGTATATAAGAAAGAATTCCATGTTTTTCACCCATTTATGTTTCCACTTAAATTATGGTGCATTGTTTATCTGATGTGATATTTTTGAATGATACTTCTTATGGTTATATTCCCATGATATATTGAATGAAATCATAAATGATATACTGTTGATAAATTTGAAGTTTATATATTTTGATTGAAAGTGGTAAAAAGAGTTTATACTGATTCACCCCTCCTCAGTATTGCAACAATTGGTATCAGAGCTAACACTTCAACAAACAATTTAACCACTAGAAGGTAGATCATGGATATCATGGATAATGGATACATAGTTAGTGGAACACCATGGATTGATGTTCAAATTGGTTTTAAGGATGAGATGTGGAGAAAAATAATAATTTTTTTTTTACATGGATAAGGGTATGATGTTTGACAATCAATTGTTCCAGGATACACCACTACAAATAAACCTCCAAAGACTGCAACAAAGAAGGAATTGAAAATGAAAAACAAAATTGCAATGGATTTCATCCTGAAAGGATTATGTGATTCGATTAAATTCAAAGTGGGACAATGCTATTTATCCAAAGAGATTTTGGATAAGATACATAATCTCTATTCCAAGAGATCTCATAACATCGCAGAGCAAGAGCATATTAAAGAATATGTTGGGACAGAACGAGAAGAAATATGCTCATCATGTTAGATATATTTAGAAGGAGATTGTGAAGAAGGAGTAGTGGATCTTGAGGCTAAACTAATTGGTTCTTTAAGTGAGATAAATAGAGAAAGGAATAAAAAAAAAGTCTCTCTCGAAGAATTGAAAAAGCTAAAAGAGGACTCTCAATACTGCAATAATTTCGAGGAAGCCTAACAGATCATCATGAATCTAAAATCTTAGTTAGAAGAATCTAAAGTGATTCAAGAAACTCTAAAGAACCAATTGAAAGAGAAACAATGTTTGGAATTTAAATAATATCACAAAGAAAGGAAGTAGAGAAGACATAAGAGATTTTGAAAAATCATCTTAAGGAAAGATCTGAGGACTTAAACAAGCTTGAAGGAACATTTACTTAACAAGAAAGAAGACATGAAGAAGAAATCATATCCTTGAAGACCCAACTTGAATAGAAAAAGAGAACGAAAGAATTTTTGAAGATCCATATGATGGTGAATGAAGAATAGTGTCATAAACTTGAAGAAGAAGTTGTCACATTAAGGGTTAAAGTTGTCAATCTCAGCAAGAATGTTGAGGAAAAGGGAATCTCCAATCAACCAGTAAACAAAGTTGAAGAGAACTGTTATAGTTTGTTGGAAATGAAGAATGAAGAGAAGGATAAGAGTTATGCAAAATTTATCAAAATATTTATCAAGAAGGAAGAATGCAAGCCCTAAAAGGAGAAAATTTCATAAATGAAGAAGAATGAAGAAGAAGATTACAGAGGAACTGCACCACCAAGAAGACCCTCCACTTTAAGATATCAAGGAAGATTGAATCATTGTGAAGGAAACAAAGATCATCATCAACCAAGGAATGAATTAGGGGATTACATCACAAAGATTATCATTTACTTACAGGTATCATAGTTTCTTTCATGGTTATTTTCTTATTTGAAATAACTTTGGACATAAAGTTTTAGATTGCAAAGATTATGGAATAAATGTTCAAGAAAGAGATTCTTATGTGGGCCCATACAATATCAAATGTTACAAATTCCATAACTATGGACACATAGCTTGTGGCTATAGAATCATGATAGTTACTTATATGAAAGAGGACAATGATAATATATATAAGAAGGTTTGGAAAATAAAACAAGAACAAACAAATGAAGAGAAGGTGAATGAAGAATAGATGAATGCAGTACTTCCATAAATCATACTCTCAAGATTTGTAGTAGTACAAGAGCATGATGAATCTAAAGGAAAAGAGGAATATGCCAGAATTTAGGAAGATGATGAAGAGGAAGATTACTCTACATTAGGGAGACTTCCTCCACCTTTCTGAGCCATCAGGCTTAGAGACTCCTAGTAAATATCAATATTAAAAAGGGGGAGTCCAAGCATAAACTCTACATATAACAAAACTATCTTTCGAGCAGTCTAATGTGTTTGCATATCTTGGGAATACAGTCTCAGAGTGGGTTGATGAAGAAAGTGGAGAATATATTGTGACATTTTTATTGGTTAAGGAGAAACTTTCAAAACACATTGCCATGTAGGTATCAACTACTATTTATGAAGTATATCATTGGCACACTTCTGAGTCAAAGATTCACGATTGTATTGAGGATTCCATACATGTATTCAGACATGGATATATTCATTACAGATTGTTGTAGACATGTAGAGTTTTATTTGTAGATTGAATATATAAGAAAGAGTACGTAGTGATTAGTTGGAGAAAGTGACATTTGGGTCAACATCATGTGCAATTGTGTAACAGATTCATGGATAGTTTCTATGACATATGGACATATATGGATTCACGAGATATTTGGAAGGTCTATAGAGATATATCATAGTGGATGAAAACATATTTACAAATTAAATTAGTTAGTTAGAAGAAGGCAAGAAGTGAAAGGCACACATAACAGGGGAAGAGAAACCATCAACAGAAGCCATACCATCAAAGTGAAATTGGTATTGTTGAAAATTATGGTCATTGATGTCTAAGAAGTGAATAGGAAAAATTTGAATGTTTTTTATATATATTTTAGGGAATTACAAGAAGAAGCACCAATGGTTGAAAACACCAAAAGACAGGAAATAAAGAATATACAAGAAGCCCCACATTGATATACAAAACATATTTCAAAACAAGAAAAGGGGAGAGAAATAGTTAGAAGTAGTTACCATTATGTTAAAGGGTAAGAGAAAGAACAAAAGAAGAAGAGAAAAGATCAGAAACATGAAGATAGGGGGAGCACATGAAGTTAAGGAAAGATTGTTCAAAGAAGATATATTGTCAAGGGGGAGTCACTCTTTTCTATTGATATCAAGAGAGGAGAGAAATATCATAAACATGAAGACAGGGGGAGGAGCCCCAAAGAGAGTTACCCTTTTCCATTGATGTCAAAGGGGGAGAGAAACATGATTTTATTTCAAAGGGGGAGAGAAACATGAGGAGAATTTCTCATGAGAAGAGTTACCCTTTTCCATTGATGTCAAAGGGGGAGAGAAACATGAGGAGAATTGGTCACATGTGGAGAATGTATGTTTCCATCAATGCCAAAGGGGGATATTGTTAGAAAGTTAGTCATCATTGATGTCAAATCTAGATGAACTCTATACGAATTAATTTCAACCCTATACAACACTAAAAGCATCCCTAGAAATATGGCTAAGTGGTTAAGTGGTTGATAATCCCCAGTGGTGTGGTCATGAATCCCAAAGTTGCTTGAGGAATAAGGACATGAAGGAAAATTTAAATGCATATAACACCCTCATAGATGGATTATCCTCATCGTTTTGTTTTCAACAATAGGTGGCACGTCATGTGGTTCCTCACGGTTAAGGAGTTATGACCTATTGAAGTTGGAAGCCTTGAAGAATGGTTAAGAAGCCTCTAAATAGTTACAAGTCACTAATTAAATGGTAAAGTGGTTGTGAAAATAATCTCTAAAGTTAAGGAGAGAAGTTACATTGGAAAAGTATAAATACACCTCAAGGATTCTCTCATAAGAACATTTGCAAAAACACGTTTATTGAATATTTTCTAAGTGAACAAGTGATATTTTAGTAAATCTTTTAGGAAAGTATGAAGGAGCGAAGTGTATGGATGTGATTGGACTATATTTTTGAGGCTATCCATGGGTCAAAGTTCATAAAAGTGAAGGTGTACATGGGTCATAGTTCATCAAAGCATGGATGTACGCAGGTCATAATGTACCAAAGCATTGATAGGTTATCTGTGGGTTGACCATTGGAAAGGCATACATGTATGTGTGTCATAGAAGAGAAAAGCATGGATATCCACAAGTTGATAGTGTACAAGTCATGGATATGTGAAAAGTATTGAGGATGCTATTACTAGGTTTTTGAAGATGAGGAAGAGCTATAGGTCTGTAATCTAATGCACTAGGTCTGTTACATAATCAAAGGTATGTTTTACATGTGTTTTGAGGGTTGTGTCTTGATACATTCTTGAGGCATGTTTTAGATACTTGGAAATATGATTTGAAGTACACCTTGGTGATGTTATGGTACATTTATTAGAAGCATATCTTGGCTATGTTGGTATATAGTTTGGTATATGTTATGGTTGTTATAGACACATCTTTGTTATGTCGGTTGAGGTACATTTCTTGGTGATATTGATGGATAATTGAGGCATTTATTGATAATATTATGGCACATTGTAACACACCCATGATGGGGAAAAGAAAATTAAAAAACAAATCATCTTCCTTACAGGAAGAAATCCTCTTTCTCTCTACAGTTTCTAATTTGGAGAGTCCAAGAATCAGCCTAAGCCTTCGGTCAAGATTCTTCGAGTCTAAATCAAACGAGACTTTGAGACCATGATAGTCTCACCTCTAATTCAGACACATGCCCTTTCGGCCTCTGTTGCAGGTCTTATCATACTCGTGACCTTCTCCCTTGCACTTCAGTGAAGTCTCAAAGTTGGCGTTAGCCCCTTTTCTCTTGGCCTCTCCTCGAATGTGACCTTGGAGATGACCACGCGATTGTAGGTGCGACCACAAGTGGTTTTGGGTCAAACTACTTTTGGGACCGCAACCCTCCTCAAGTCTCCATGTGTCCTCCTGAAAAAACCAGGCTTTGAATTGTGGCCCGCCCTAAATATTTTAAACTTCACGCAACTCCTATCCCCGCAATTCTACGGGATCATTGATCTCGTGATATTCAATATATTGTCTAAATTGATGGTTCAGATCTACGCCTCTCAAATATATGGACCAGATATGTCCCTCCTAGATCAACGAATGTGATATCTTCACAATTTCAGACTTCGGGATTTTGAAATATTAAACCCTTATTCTTCCATACTTCAAACTTCTTGAGTTGACGATCTGTAGAAACCTATCCTACTCAATCAACTGTCTTTCTTCCACTTCGGGTGTTTGACCATTTAACCCAAATCAACTGTTCTCCAACCTTCTTCTCAATCGACGGTTGAGATCTCCTTCAGGTTTCGGACTTCTGAGATCTCAAATCTCAAACCTTCTCCCTAATGAATTTTATCTGAAGGCTACAATCCTCTGACGCATGTCCTTCTAATATGATGATCAAGATTACTTCAGGTCTTCACTCAAAGCTCATAGATTTGTGCCATGTGTGCTTCGAATCCGATGGATATGAATCACTTTCAGACTTTACCCGAAGTTCACGGATTTGCACCACATGTCCTCCAAATCCAATGATTATGAATCACTTCGGGACTTTACCCAGAGTTCATGGATTCATGCCACGTGTCCTACAAATCCAATGGCTATGAATCACTTTGGGACTTTACCTGGAGTTCACAGATCCATGCCACGTCTCCCTTAGATTTGTTGGTCTAGGTTCACTTCGAGTCTTCAGGCCTTCAGGGTTCGGAAATCTCAGTTCTCAAATTGAAAAACCCCACTACAATATTCTCGGAGCTCTCGATCTATTGACAAGTGTCCCCATCCCAATCGATGGCTCAAGGATCTTTGGCTCTTCGGGCTATGGGAATATCAGGATTCAAACTTGCCTCCTCCCAGACTCATGGTATTTAATGATTCAGATCCACTCTAGTGATCCGACACTTGAAGTTTACCCTGAACAATTTGACGGCTCATATATGTTCCTAAGATCGAATGACTAAGATTCTACTTCGGGTTTTCGACTCTTCGGGATTCAAAAAATTCGAGTCTCAAAGCTTGACAGGTTCTCTCTCCTGTGCATGCGAACGTTAAGACTCGTGCACCTTCCTCAGATCCGACAGTTGTCGATCCTTTTCAATGTGATACAATGACCAATATCACTTCTATTAGTCTTCAAATATTTTAAACCTTTGCTCCTCCTATGTGTCCTACTCTTGGATCTCTTCAAAACTTATGATAAGTGTTATCCCTTCTAAGATTGATCCTTAAAGGATTTCAATTTCTCATGCACTCCTTGCGTTCGGGGATTTTGATAACTTAGTTCTAAGGATTTCCTAAAAGTAAATTCTTCTCGTTCTCCTGGTGTTCCTCTGCTTTGGTTCTTTGATGCTTAGTCACTTCTTGATATCGATCGATGGTTCACATCAATTATACATCTCAAATATTCAAGCTTCAGGGTTCCTAGACTATGTTGATTAAGGTTGGTTGTCATTGATGTCAACCCTTGAAGAAAGACCCATAGCACAAAGGTTAGGGTAATGGAGCCAATAGTGTTTGATGTAAATATGATTCATTATTGTTTTTTCATGGTTGATAAGAAGTAAATATGGATGAACTCCAAAGTGGTCCCCTTATGGTGAAAGCCCTCACGGGAAGACGTTTTGTGGAGTAAGAGAACCCATGCTTAATTGTGGAATAATGAGATGAATGAAAGTGAATTTGTTAGGGAAAATATCCTAGATGGATATTTCTTGTCATGTCATTTCTGGTGGTATGTGGAATGTCACATAATTCCTCACGGTTGGAGAGTTATGGCCATGAGAAGTTGGAGACCCCAGGTTTGGGTAATGGACCCAAGTTTGTTTGATGGGTAACAGTATGAGTTATGATATATTTTCAGATAATACTATTCTATATGGATAGTACATGTCATTCCATTTTAATTGGTATGTAGAATGTCACATAACTCCTCATAGTTTGAGAGTTATGGCCTTACGAAGTTGGAGGACCCTCATATGTCATCTAGAAGCCCCAAAAGGTCAAAGTAATCAAAGTGGTTTAAGAGATTTTAAAAGGTAAATAATAAA